>JAKVIS010000194.1:0-112244 GCA_033119425.1 Bufotes viridis | reverse complement strand
TGTATGTAGTGCAGTGTGTGATGTATACATGTATGTAGTGCAGTGTGTGATGTATACATGTGTGTAGTGCAGTGTGTGATGTATACATGTGTGTAGTGCAGCGTGTGTGATGTATACATGTATGTAGTGCAGCGTGTGATGTATACATGTATGTAGTGCAGTGTGTGATGTATACATGTGTGTAGTGCAGTGTGTGATGTATACATGTGTGTAGTGCAGTGTGTGATGTATACATGTGTGTAGTGCAGTGTGTGATGTATACATGTGTGTAGTGCAGTGTGTGATGTATACATGTGTGTAGTGCAGTGTGTGATGTATACATGTGTGTAGTGCAGTGTGTGATGTATACATGTGTGTAGTGCAGTGTGTGATGTATACATGTATGTAGTGCAGTGTGTGATGTATACATGTGTGTAGTGCAGTGTGTGATGTATACATGTATGTAGTGCAGTGTGTGATGTATACATGTGTGTAGTGCAGTGTGTGATGTATACATGTGTGTAGTGCAGTGTGTGATGTATACATGTGTGTAGTGCAGTGTGTGATGTATACATGTGTGTAGTGCAGTGTGTAATGTATACATGTGTGTAGTGCAGTGTGTGATGTATACATGTGTGTAGTGCAGTGTGTGATGTATACATGTGTGTAGTGCAGTGTGTGATGTATACATGTGTGTAGTGCAGCGTGTGATGTATACATGTGTGTAGTGCAGAGTGTGATCATCCCACGCTGCAGTACATACATGACACACATCATTATGTTACACACCGCTGTCACCTTGTTCTGCGGCCATCTTCATGGCTGGGCCCGGTCTTTAGCTCGCCAGCAGGGCCGTCGCCAGCGTCCTTGGGCAGCGCACCCAGCACTCCGTTTTCAAACATCCCCTGGGCGCCGGCCCCTCCCCCTTCCAGCGCCCGCGGCTTCCCTGATGCAGGACCTGTACCGCCCATTATACCATTTTCCCTATAAGAGAGGCTCCTAACATTACTCAAAAGCAGATGTTTCTGATCCCTTTAAACAAATACATGGCACAATTATGTTGGAGGCAAATAAACAGAAAACAATTCACATTTCGAACAGTTTGCGAGTAACTGCAGCCCCGGATGTGGGCATTGGCCCGTATACCTGGACTGTCCCGTCATTTGGTCACTCCTCCGTGACGCTGCCAATCCTGGCTCTACAGGGTGGCGATGAGAATGGGACTAGATACAGATGGTGGAGGCCCTGGGGTGGTTTGTGGAATCCAAGGTCTTCCTGGAATTCTCCATTTGTACTGGTCGACCACATGGACTAACTCAGACGGGTCTGGAGGCCATGATAACCAGCATGGTATTCATCCCAGACATGAACTGGGGGCGCTGCTCTTGTGGCACACGACGGAGGAATGGAGCCAGAGATCGAAACATCACTTCCTTGGGGCCCTCAGATTGATTTCTCGTCAGATACTCGAGCACATAATTATCAATCATGGCTCAGGTATCTGCAGGAGGTTCCACCGGTTGACGGCGGGCCCGACGTTGTGTTGCTGTATGTGTCGATTGAGGAGAGTGGCCTCTCGTCCCGAGCAGCTGCTGTCGGCTCTTGAGGTTCATGCGGCGTCCCCTTTTCCAGGAGGTTTTGGCTATAGGCACCCGGTGATTTAGGAGTTGGGATCTGCGTTTCATCCGAATCGACAGACCTTTGTTCCTCTTCAAGATTGTCAACAGCGCTGTAAAATAAAACGTGGAAATCACATTACGATAAACACAGGTAATAGTCTCACAGCTAAATTTTACATTATAAATAGGGTTGAGCGGACTTGTATTTTAAGTTCGGCGTCTAAAGTTGGGGTTATCTTAGAATCCCGTTATGGATTCCGCTACCACGGACCAGAACGGAATTATCCATAAGGGGATTCTTCGATGAACCCGAACCTTAGACGCTGAACTTAAAAAACAAGTTCAACACTAAGGACCTGGGGTGATGTCACCGTCATGTGATCAGTGCAGGGGGCGTGGCTCGGCACTGGATTGGATAAGAGGTGGTAAAGGGCCTGGTATAATGATCATGTGACATGAGGGGCGGAGCTGAAGAAGGAAACAGTGAAGGACGGTTGCGCGAACTTGTTTTTTAAGTTCGGTGTTCGGGTTCATCGAAGAAGCCCCTTATGGATTCCAAATTCCGTTATGGTCCGTGGTAGCGGAATCCGTAACGGGATTCTAAGACGACCTGAACCCGAACTTTAGACACCGAACTTAAAATACATTTTCGCTCAACCCTAATTATAAACTTTTTTTTAAAAAACCTCCTATTAATAATAAAGCACCGCAGCTGGCACAAAGGTCACAGAGAAGCACAGGCCTCTCCATTACTTCTGGCACAACCAGCTCCATATAGCGACGCTTCTTTCACACTCTCATTAGGCTCGTCCAGTGGGTTGTTCCACCACGAGCCTGCCAGGTCCATACTAAAGCATACGCACGCTGCGGTTTTTGTCCGCATGTTTGCCGTTTTTACGCCAGATCTGGTCCCCATAGTGAATTGGTCTGGGGCGGACATCCGGCATCACGCATGTGCAAACTGTAGTACGGATCCAGCAGGTGGTACCCCCAGCTGAAAAGCTGTCCGGACAAATCTTACGTGTATAATAGAAGCCTAACCATGATTACCAAAGACTATATATTGCATAGCAGCCGTCTTTGGTATCGTGCACAGCCCCGGTTCTATGTGGATCGGCTAAGCCAAGGTCATGTGACCCTGGGTTCAGACCTGAGCGTTCTTGAAAGGCAGGTGAATGGAGGATAACCCTGGGTTCACACCTGAGCGTTTTACAGCGCGTTCAAACGCGCTGTAAAACGCTCAACACATGAAAACCAATGCTTCCCTATGGGAGTGGTTCACACTTGCGCGTTTTACAGCGCGTAAAAACGCGCTGTAAAACGCCCGATGCATAAGCTCGTTCAGGAGCGTTTTTTTGGGCGTTTGTTGCGCTTTTCCTCCCATAGACTTCAATGGGAACGCGCGTTTAACGCGCGTTAAGTGTAGAGATGCCCTTTTTTAATTGGTCTCCAGACCAATTAAAAAAAGTCTCCAGAGTCACAAACGCGCATAAAAACGCGCGACTAAAACGCGCGTAAAACGCGCGTCTTAGAAACGCTCAGGTCTGAACCCAGTGTAACAGTATCCTGTGCTGAGCGAATCGGCAAGGTAAGGGGCAATAGACCCTCATTATACTTATAGGTGGGAGCAAACTGGGTGAAGATTCTACGATCCGAAGCGTATTTCAGCGCGTTTTTGAAAATAGGAAATGCGCGTTCGTACGCGCGTTCTTGTGATTGACTACTGTGGTGTCAATCACAAAACGCGCGACAAACGCCCCAAAAAAAGCTCAAGTACTTGTTTATGCGTCGGGCGTTTTACAGCGCGTTCAAACGCGCTGTAAAACGCTCAAGTGAGAACCAGGGCCATAGGAAAGCATTGGTTTTCATGTGTTGCGTGTTTTACAGCGTGTTTGAACGCGCTGTAAAACGCTCAGGTGTGAACTTAGGGTGACTGAACACAATGTCGTCACTTACCTACAAAAGGCTGAGAGAAGGCCACTGAGCTGACGGGGGCGCTGGTGTCAGACCCCCACCGATCAGGTATTTAAATAAACTTGTATAAATGTACATCATGTAAAATAACATTAAAAAACTAAATAAAAATTTACTTACGGCCGCAATTCCATAATGTCTTTTAAAAACCGCAGCTGCTGGGTGCACAAGTAGGGCCTTCCCGCCAGCATCCCCACTACGCCATGTCTCTGCCAATTCCCGTCTGAATTGATCTCTGATGCTATTCCACCTTGTCTTGACAATTATCACTGGAATAAAGCATGTGATGGGATATTTTCATTTTTTCTTCTTTTTACCGAGTAACTACATTTTTTTAAATCATCTACACTGTGTAAGTAGATATGAAGTTAAGAATGGTGGTTGTGGTTGTCAATGGCTACACCCAATACAGGGAACAGAAGGAGGTGCACAAGCCTCAAGGTTTCACCCTAAAACCGGAACAAACGCAACTAGTAAAGTTGTGGCGGCACACTCTACATATGGGGACACCGGAACGGTATATTCAACATTTATATAAAACAATAATAAAAACGATAATAGAATAAAGTAAGAATAAAGTAAGATCAATAATATTGGTATCATTACCCACATTGCTCGTGAATGTCTCACAAGGGAGTATGTATCGAATTGAACAGTCCGCTTATGTGTGTGAAATATAGAATATATAGTAGAATTTGCCGATAAGTGGTTCCCCACGTCTGACCGTGGCTGCTACAGTCCCCGTAATAGAATAGCCGTAGCAATATACAGTCACAGTATAGCAATGGAATAACCATAATAATACACAGTCACGGTGTGGCGATGGAATAGCCGTAGTGATACACAATCGCAGTAACGATGGAATGGAGTGGTGCCTGCTATGGAATGTTGAGTAAGTGCAGGCCTCAGTCTGTCCCTCTGCAAGCTGCCGCACTTTTGATACCGCTTCGGATCGTAGAATCTTCACCCGGTTTGCTCCCACCTATAAGTATAATGAGGGTCTATTGCCCCTTACCTTGCAGATTCGCTCAGCACAGGATACTGTTATCCTCCATTCACCTGCGGCGTCCCGCGTGGTGTTTGGGCCTCAAACGCGGCGTCCCACGTGACCCAGGGAGGAAGCTGTCAGGGCAGTCCGTGTCTCTAAGGTGGAGCGTTCTGGGTCCTAGCACTGGATGGTTGCTATATGTTATGGTTGCAGCCAGGCTAGGGATTCAAACAGTGCATTAGTCCCTCATGTCCTTGTATCTCCAAAACATCGATCCCCTACAGTTGAGCCCAAACGCGTTTCGGGGGTAGCCCCTTTCTTCAGTGGTCGCCTGTAGTGGATCTGAATGAGACCTTATATAGGTAAATGACCAGGGTTGTCAGAAAAATCCGGACTGGGTTAAGTACATCATAAATCACACATTCATGTGGCTCTAATAATAAAAGATCCTACTTGATATATATATCATATTATTGATATTGTATAAAATTCTCCATAGATATATAAAAAATTCGAAAAATATAAAAACATTGAAATGACCGCAAAAATGGAAACAACAGAATATATTCATCAACTGTTGGGATCATAGCTAAGATGGGGATACAAAGAGCAAAATAGATGGCAAAGATGGCAAAGATGGCACTCAACATTCCATAGCAGGCACCACTCCATTCCATCGTTACTGCGATTGTGTATCACTACGGCTATTCCATCGCCACACCGTGACTGTGTATTATTATGGTTATTCCATTGCTATACTGTGACTGTATATTGCTACGGCTATTCTATTACGGGGACTGTAGCAGCCACGGTCAGACGTGGGGAACCACTTATCGGCAAATTCTACTATATATTCTATATTTCACACACATAAGCGGACTGTTCAATTCGATACATACTCCCTTGTGAGACATTCACGAGCAATGTGGGTAATGATATAGTGATCAACTGACTCTTGTTTAGTTAGCTGTGTACCAACCATTTATACCAATATTATTGATCTTACTTTATTCTATTATCGTTTTTATTATTGTTTTATATAAGTGTTGAATATACCATTCCGGTGTCCCCATATGTAGAGTGTGCCGCCACAACTTTACTAGTTGCGTTTATATTCTTTACGCCAGCAGAAATTCTGCCCAAACATCCCTCCACTGCTCTAGCGCTGAGCGCTCTCCCCAATAGCGTCACATGTTTACGGTATACCTGCACTGGTTCTACTGAATCTGCTTCAAGCTGTGAAAGAGTTCAGTACTGTGTGCGCGCCGGTATACCATGTGACCGGAGCAGGGCTGAGCACTCAACCCCAAGCCGCTCACGCAGAGCTTCAGACGCCCCCTCTTCAGTGGAGCAGCAGGTTACCTTATCAGCTTCAGAAACGCAGAGTTTGTCAGTGAGTCTGCACTGTGACTGTCTCTTCTCTGTGGGACAGGATTGGGCTCCGGGGTCAGGGAAGTCTCCCAGCTGCTGCCGGATGCTGTAGACCAGCAGCTTCATGCTATTTAGTTGTTTTACTGCCTCATTGAGCACTTTGCCTCCATGACATCTGCCCCCCACCCCATATCCTGTCCTATCTCATCCTCATGGAGCCCCTTCTGTCTCCTTACCTCCCTCATGTATCCAGAGCTCCTGTCTCCTGCTGCTGCCCTTCACTGACCACCTGCCCATACTTCTTGTATGAATCCCCCTCAGAGCCCCTTCCACCTACTTGCTGTGTTCACCCATCCTGTCCATCCAGGGCCCCGGGCCCCTATCTCACTCCTCTGCCTGTCATTAGGGTTGTGTCTGAACCGCGTTCACAATAAGAACCTTCTAACGTCACAGGGTCATGTGACTGTGCCCATCACCCCGTACTGTGTCCCTCAGCCCATTCTGTGCCACCCACCCCAGTCTGTGTCCCTCACCCCGTACTGTGTCCCTCACCCCGTACTCTGCCACCCACCCTGTACTGTGCCCCCTTATACCCTGCATTATGCCCTCTTACCACAGCCTGTATAGTGCCCCCAGTCATTCCCTTTACTGTGTCCTCTTATACCCTTTTATCCGGTCACTGTATGGAGGTGTTATCCGGTCACTGTACGGAGGTGTTATCCGGTCACTGTACGGAGGTGTTATCCGGTCACTGTATGGAGGTGTTATCCGGTCACTGTATGGAGGTGTTATCCGGTCACTGTATGGAGGTGTTATCCGGTCACTGTACGGAGGTGTTATCCGGTCACTGTACGGAGGTGTTATCCGGTCACTGTATGGAGGTGTTATCGGGTCACTGTATGGAGGTGTTATCCGGTCACTATACGGAGGTGTTATCCGGTCACTGTATGGCGGTGTTATCGGGTCACTGTATGGAGGTGTTATCCAGTCACTATATGGAGGTGTTATCCGGTCACTGTATGGAGGTGTTATCCGGTCACTGTATGGAGGTGTTATCCGGTCACTGTACGGAGGTGTTATCCGGTCACTGTATGGCGGTGTTATCCGGTCACTGTATGGAGGTGTTATCCGGTCACTGTATGGAGGTGTTATCCGGTCACTGTATGGAGGTGTTATCCGGTCACTGTATGGAGGTGTTATCCGGTCACTGTATGGAGGTGTTATCCGGTCACTGTACGGAGGTGTTATCCGGTCACTGTACGAAGGTGTTATCCGGTCACTGTATGGAGGGGTTATCCGGTCACTGTATGGAGGTGTTATCCGGTCACTGTATGGAGGTGTTATCCGGTCACTGTATGGAGGTGTTATCCGGTCACTGTATGGAGGTGTTATCCAGTCACTGTATGGAGGTGTTATCCGGTCACTGTATGGCGGTGTTATCCGGTCACTGTGGAGGTGTTATCCGTCACTGTATGGCGGTGTTATCCGGTCACTGTATGGAGGTTTATCCGCATGGAGGTGTTATCCGGTCACTGTATGGAGGTGTTATCCGGTCACTGTATGGAGGTGTTATCCGGTCACTGTATGGAGGTGTTATCCGGTCACTGTATGGAGGTGTTATCCGGTCACTGTATGGCGGTGTTATCCGGTCACTGTATGGAGGTGTTATCCGGTCACTGTATGGAGGTGTTATCCGGTCACTGTATGGAGGTGTTATCCGGTCACTGTATGGAGGTGTTATCCGGTCACTGTATGGAGGTGTTATCCGGTCACTGTATGGAGGTGTTATCCGGTCACTGTATGGAGGTGTTATCCGGTCACTGTATGGAGGTGTTATCCGGTCACTGTATGGAGGTGTTATCCGGTCACTGTATGGAGGTGTTATCCGGTCACTGTATGGAGGTGTTATCCGGTCACTGTATGGAGGTGTTATCCGGTCACTGTATGGCGGTGTTATCCGGTCACTGTATGGAGGTGTTATCCGGTCACTGTATGGAGGTGTTATCCGGTCACTGTATGGAGGTGTTATCCGGTCACTGTATGGAGGTGTTATCCGGTCACTGTATGGAGGTGTTATCCGGTCACTGTATGGAGGTGTTATCCGGTCACTGTATGGAGGTGTTATCCGGTCACTGTATGGAGGTGTTATCCGGTCACTGTATGGAGGTGTTATCCGGTCACTGTATGGAGGTGTTATCCGGTCACTGTATGGCGGTGTTATCCGGTCACTGTATGGAGGTGTTATCCGGTCACTGTATGGAGGTGTTATCCGGTCACTGTATGGAGGTGTTATCCGGTCACTGTATGGAGGTGTTATCCGGTCACTGTATGGAGGTGTTATCCGGTCACTGTATGGAGGTGTTATCCGGTCACTGTATGGAGGTGTTATCCGGTCACTGTATGGAGGTGTTATCCGGTCACTGTATGGAGGTGTTATCCGGTCACTGTATGGCGGTGTTATCCGGTCACTGTATGGAGGTGTTATCCGGTCACTGTATGGAGGTGTTATCCGGTCACTGTATGGAGGTGTTATCTGGTCACTGTATGGAGGTGTTATCCGGTCACTGTATGGAGGTGTTATCCGGTCACTGTATGGAGGTGTTATCCGGTCACTGTATGGAGGTGTTATCCGGTCACTGTATGGAGGTGTTATCCGGTCACTGTATGGAGGTGTTATCCGGTCACTGTATGGAGGTGTTATCCGGTCACTGTATGGCGGTGTTATCCGGTCACTGTATGGAGGTGTTATCCGGTCACTGTATGGCGGTGTTATCCGGTCACTGTATGGAGGTGTTATCGGTCACTGTATGGAGGTGTTATCCGGTCACTGTATGGAGGTGTTATCCGGTCACTGTATGGAGGTGTTATCCGGTCACTGTATGGAGGTGTTATCCGGTCACTGTATGGAGGTGTTATCCGGTCACTGTATGGCGGTGTTATCCGGTCACTGTATGGAGGTGTTATCCGGTCACTGTATGGAGGTGTTATCCGGTCACTGTATGGAGGTGTTATCCGGTCACTGTATGGAGGTGTTATCCGGTCACTGTATGGAGGTGTTATCCGGTCACTGTATGGAGGTGTTATCCGGTCACTGTATGGAGGTGTTATCCGGTCACTGTATGGAGGTGTTATCCGGTCACTGTATGGAGGTGTTATCCGGTCACTGTATGGCGGTGTTATCCGGTCACTGTATGGAGGTGTTATCCGGTCACTGTATGGAGGTGTTATCCGGTCACTGTATGGAGGTGTTATCCGGTCACTGTATGGAGGTGTTATCCGGTCACTGTATGGAGGTGTTATCCGGTCACTGTATGGAGGTGTTATCCGGTCACTGTATGGAGGTGTTATCCGGTCACTGTATGGAGGTGTTATCCGGTCACTGTATGGAGGTGTTATCCGGTCACTGTATGGAGGTGTTATCCGGTCACTGTATGGAGGTGTTATCCGGTCACTGTATGGAGGTGTTATCCGGTCACTGTATGGAGGTGTTATCCGGTCACTGTATGGAGGTGTTATCCGGTCACTGTATGGAGGTGTTATCCGGTCACTGTATGGAGGTGTTATCCGGTCACTGTATGGAGGTGTTATCCGGTCACTGTATGGAGGTGTTATCCGGTCACTGTATGGAGGTGTTATCCGGTCACTGTATGGAGGTGTTATCCGGTCACTGTATGGAGGTGTTATCCGGTCACTGTATGGAGGTGTTATCCGGTCACTGTATGGAGGTGTTATCCGGTCACTGTATGGAGGTGTTATCCGGTCACTGTATGGAGGTGTTATCCGGTCACTGTATGGAGGTGTTATCCGGTCACTGTATGGAGGTGTTATCGGTCACTGTATGGAGGTGTTATCCGGTCACTGTATGGAGGTGTTATCCGGTCACTGTATGGAGGTGTTATCCGGTCACTGTATGGAGGTGTTATCCGGTCACTGTATGGCGGTGTTATCCGGTCACTGTATGGAGGTGTTATCCGGTCACTGTATGGAGGTGTTATCCGGTCACTGTATGGAGGTGTTATCCGGTCACTGTATGGAGGTGTTATCCGGTCACTGTATGGAGGTGTTATCCGGTCACTGTATGGAGGTGTTATCCGGTCACTGTATGGCGGTGTTATCCGGTCACTGTATGGAGGTGTTATCCGGTCACTGTATGGAGGTGTTATCCGGTCACTGTATGGAGGTGTTATCCGGTCACTGTATGGAGAGTGTTATCCGGTCACTGTATGGAGGTGTTATCCGGTCACTGTATGGAGGTGTTATCCGGTCACTGTATGGAGGTGTTATCCGGTCACTGTATGGAGGTGTTATCCGGTCACTGTATGGAGGTGTTATCCGGTCACTGTATGGAGGTGTTATCGGTCACTGTATGGAGGTGTTATCCGGTCACTGTATGGAGGTGTTATCCGGTCACTGTATGGAGGTGTTATCCGGTCACTGTATGGAGAGTGTTATCGGTCACTGTATGGAGGTGTTATCCGGTCACTGTATGGAGGTGTTATCCGGTCACTGTATGGAGAGTGTTATCCGGTCACTGTATGGAGGTGTTATCCGGTCACTGTATGGAGGTGTTATCCGGTCACTGTATGGAGGTGTTATCCGGTCACTGTATGGAGGTGTTATCCGGTCACTGTATGGAGGTGTTATCCGGTCACTGTATGGAGGTGTTATCCGGTCACTGTATGGAGGTGTTATCCGGTCACTGTATGGAGGTGTTATCCGGTCACTGTATGGAGGTGTTATCCGGTCACTGTATGGAGGTGTTATCCGGTCACTGTATGGAGGTGTTATCCGGTCACTGTATGGAGGTGTTATCCGGTCACTGTATGGAGGTGTTATCCGGTCACTGTATGGAGGTGTTATCCGGTCACTGTATGGAGGTGTTATCCGGTCACTGTATGGAGAGTGTTATCCGGTCACTGTATGGAGGTGTTATCGGTCACTGTATGGAGGTGTTATCCGGTCACTGTATGGAGGTGTTATCCGGTCACTGTATGGAGGTGTTATCCGGTCACTGTATGGAGAGTGTTATCCGGTCACTGTATGGAGGTGTTATCCGGTCACTGTATGGAGGTGTTATCCGGTCACTGTATGGAGGTGTTATCCGGTCACTGTATGGAGGTGTTATCCGGTCACTGTATGGAGGTGTTATCCGGTCACTGTATGGAGGTGTTATCCGGTCACTGTATGGAGGTGTTATCCGGTCACTGTATGGAGGTGTTATCCGGTCACTGTATGGAGGTGTTATCGGTCACTGTGGAGTGTTATCGGTCACTGTATGAGGTGTTATCCGGTCACTGTATGGAGGTGTTATCCGGTCACTGTATGGAGGTGTTATCGGTCACTGTATGGAGGTGTTATCCGGTCACTGTACGGAGGTGTTATCCGGTCACTGTATGGCGGTGTTATCGGTCACTGTATGGAGGTGTTATCCGGTCACTGTATGGAGGTGTTATCCGGTCACTGTATGGAGGTGTTATCCGGTCACTGTATGGAGGTGTTATCCGGTCACTGTATGGAGGTGTTATCCGGTCACTGTATGGAGGTGTTATCGGTCACTGTATGGAGGTGTTATCCGGTCACTGTATGGAGGTGTTATCCGGTCACTGTATGGAGGTGTTATCCGGTCACTGTATGGAGGTGTTATCCGGTCACTGTATGGAGGTGTTATCCGGTCACTGTATGGAGGTGTTATCCGGTCACTGTATGGAGGTGTTATCCGGTCACTGTATGGAGGTGTTATCCGGTCACTGTATGGAGGTGTTATCCGGTCACTGTATGGAGGTGTTATCCGGTCACTGTATGGAGGTGTTATCCGGTCACTGTATGGAGGTGTTATCCGGTCACTGTATGGAGGTGTTATCCGGTCACTGTATGGAGGTGTTATCCGGTCACTGTATGGAGGTGTTATCCGGTCACTGTATGGAGGTGTTATCCGGTCACTGTATGGCGGTGTTATCCGGTCACTGTATGGAGGTGTTATCCGGTCACTGTATGGAGGTGTTATCCGGTCACTGTATGGAGGTGTTATCCGGTCACTGTATGGCGGTGTTATCCGGTCACTGTATGGAGGTGTTATCCGGTCACTGTATGGAGAGTGTTATCCGGTCACTGTATGGAGGTGTTATCCGGTCACTGTATGGCGGTGTTATCCGGTCACTGTATGGAGGTGTTATCCGGTCACTGTATGGAGGTGTTATCCGGTCACTGTATGGAGGTGTTATCCGGTCACTGTATGGCGGTGTTATCCGGTCACTGTATGGAGGTGTTATCCGGTCACTGTATGGAGGTGTTATCCGGTCACTGTATGGAGGTGTTATCCGGTCACTGTATGGAGGTGTTATCCGGTCACTGTATGGAGGTGTTATCCGGTCACTGTATGGAGGTGTTATCCGGTCACTGTATGGCGGTGTTATCCGGTCACTGTATGGAGGTGTTATCCGGTCACTGTATGGAGGTGTTATCCGGTCACTGTATGGAGGTGTTATCCGGTCACTGTATGGAGGTGTTATCCGGTCACTGTATGGAGGTGTTATCCGGTCACTGTATGGAGGTGTTATCCGGTCACTGTATGGAGGTGTTATCCGGTCACTGTATGGAGGTGTTATCCGGTCACTGTATGGAGGTGTTATCCGGTCACTGTATGGAGTGTTATCCGGTCACTGTATGGAGGTGTTATCCGGTCACTGTATGGAGGTGTTATCCGGTCACTGTATGGTGTTATCGGTCACGGGGTGTTATCCGGTCACTGTATGGAGGTGTTATCGCTGTATGGGTGTTATCGGTCACTGAGGTGTTATCCGGTCACTGTATGGAGTGTTATCGGTCACTGTATGGAGGTGTTATCCGGTCACTGTATGGAGGTGTTATCCGGTCACTGTATGGCAGGTGTTATCCGGTCACTGTATGGCGGTGTTATCCGGTCACTGTATGGCAGTGTTATCCGGTCACTGTATGGCGGTGTTATCCGGTCACTGTATGGCGGTGTTATCCGGTCACTGTACGGCGGTGTTATCCGGTCACTGTACGGCGGTGTTATCCGGTCACTGTACGGCGGTGTTATCCGGTCACTGTATGGCGGTGTTATCCGGTCACTGTATGGCAGTGTTATCCGGTCACTGTATGGCGGTGTTATCCGGTCACTGTACGGAGGTGTTATCCGGTCACTGTATGGCGGTGTTATCCGGTCACTGTACGGCGGTGTTATCCGGTCACTGTATGGCGGTGTTATCCGGTCACTGTATGGCAGTGTTATCCAATAACTGGATGGTTATAACTATATCCCCTTCCCTGCCCACGCCACCTTTTTTAGACCTGGCATGAGCGGGAAAAAGGTATGCAGATTGCAGTGCTATGGACCTTTGCGCCACAATCTGTGTCAGAAATACTCCTAACATAGACGTTCTATATAATAAATGACCCCCCAGTTGTATTATCATTCGGGGGTCGGGCTATTATCTTTATAGTATTCAGATTCCCCTGACCACCAGGACCAGGCAGCGCTCTGTCAGGACATGGCGGCCCCCCCTCTCCGCCCCGCTGTGTACTGGTGCTTATTCTGACACTAGGGCTAGGTTCACATCCCATTTTTGCCATCCATTTAATGCATACCAAAAGCGTATCCGTTAATAGCAGCTGCCTCAGACTGATGCCGTACAGTGGCGTCCGTACACCATACAGTTCCAGTGTAAAAAAAACATGTACGTAACGCATGCATTTTTTACTGGACTCTGCAGGATACAAACACGTGGAGTGCTGCACATCTGTATACATCAAACCGATAGGAAAAACGTGATGTGAACCCACTGGGGGAGCAGGGGGGCTTACTAAAATTTTCTGTGGGGCCCAGTCAGTTCTAGCTACATCAGTGCACAGCTCCTTCTCCAGGCCCCGCCCAGCGATGACATCATGACGTGTGTCTCACTGCTGCAGCGGAGGAGCGCAGGGAGCTGCGGTTAATGAATGACCGGACCGCCGGCTCCCCTGCGCTCCAGCAATGATAGGTATGTGAGGGGGCCACTGGGGGGGGGCTGGTCATTACACTGTGAGGGCCCTTTACACAGTATAAGACCCCCAGTGCCCCCCATTTAGTATAATGATCCCAATGACCCTCCATTCACTATAATGACCCCCAGTGACCACCATACAGTATAAGGACCCCCAGTGCCCCCTCCATACAGTATAACCCCCAGTGTGGGGGCCATTGCGGGTCATTATTCTGAAATGGGGTGTGACTGGGGCTTATTATACTGTGTGAAGGGCCACTGGTGGTCATTATACCATATGCAAGACACAGAGGGACATGTAAATGTACAAAAATGCCTCAAAGATGCCCACTGGGATTTATCGTCCAGGAGCCCACATAAACCTGGAGCCGGCCCTGGGGGGGGTCACATACTTAAGGGTGCACTGGTGGGTCACATACTTTAGGGTGCACTGGGTGGGTCACATACTTTAGGGTGCACTGGGTGGGTCACATACTTTAGGGTGCACTGGGTGGGTCACATACTTTAGGGTGCACTGGGGGGTCACATACTTTAGGGTGCACTGGGGGGGTCACATACTTTAGGGTGCACTGGGGGGGTCACATACTTTATGGAAGCAGCATGGTTACATCACAGTATATGAGGTCATACCATGCTCTTGTGGAGGGCCTTGCTGGCTTTCTCCCACTCCTCGGGATGCAGCTCTCCAGTAACTCCCTCCCACGCCACATGTTTCTTGATGCGGTCATGGTAAAGTTCAGAGCGGGTGTCCCATAAGGGTACTTTTGTAGCGGTCCGGTGGGGGAGGGACCGCTAGGCAGGATTCAAATACAGCAGACGAGGAGGCTGAACAAATGCCAGTTTTTATTGAACAACAAAATATAAGTTCCGGCACTTAGGATTACCAGTACTGTACCGAGACGCCAGGGGCGCAATCGGCAAATGGTAAGAACAGTAGGAACAAATTTGCACAACGTTACAGGAAGGATTTTTGAAGTGTCATATAACAAATGCGCTCTCATCAGCATGCAGATAGAAATACAGGCTACGCTCCTCTTCTATAATCCTGTCTCATCCCCGCTAACCAGGGCGCGCTTTCTACAGCGCTCTGACTAATGAAACCTGCTCTATGCCCTACCGCGGATCAGCACCGGTGCACACACAGTGCTGGAGTTATCTGAGTAGAGGTCTGTGATGCAGTCTTTTCCCACGAGGTGGATGCTTGTCTGGTCTGGAACATGGTGGCCCTTGTCCTCTGGTCTCCTGAATTGATCGCTTGCTCGTCTCAGCGCGTGGCCTGCTTCTCTCTCTCTGGATTACAGCTGCAGCACTTCAGAGCCTATCTTAATGTGTCCCATACATAGCCAGTTTCTCAGGACTCCATCAGTAAGGGCCCATGTCTCATCATTGGTCTCTTAGCTTGGCTCCTGACATGACAGCCATCCTCACAGCTTCCAGGGCACACACACCAGCCCAGACGTCCCCTGCTCTCCTCTGACAACCAACAACAACTTCACTGCTTTACTCAACGCCACAGTGACATCTGGTGGTTGGAAGAAGCCACCACAGTCTATGTGACACAATATTGCAGATATCTGTGCAAAGAACAGCATTCTAGGGGCTAACCCCCACACCTTCACACTAGCGTTATTCTTTTCCGGTATTGAGTTCCGTCCTAGGGGCTCAATACCGAAAAAGAACTGATCAATTTTATCCTAATGCATTTTGAATGGAGAGAATTCCGTTCAGTCTGCATCACGATGTCTTCAGCTAAGTAACTGCATGATTTTTGGACGGAGAAAATACCGTAGCATGATGCGGTATTATCTACATCAAAAATTCCGGAAGACTTGCCAGAATGCCGGATCCAGCAATAATTTACATTGAAATGTATTAGTGCTGGATCTGGCATAAAAAATACTGCATTGACGGATCCGTTCTTCCAGTCTGCGCATGCGCAGACCATTAAAAATGTAAAAATATAAATATCTGATCTGTTTTTCCGGATGATAACTGGAGAGACGGATCCGATATGCATTTGTGAGACAGATCCGCATCCAGATCGGGCTACATATGCAGTCCGTTTGCATACAGATTGCCGGCGATGGAACTGCCTGCCGGATCCTCATAACGCAAGTGTGAAAGTACTCTAATTGGGGCCATTCTTGCACCAATATGATCAGTATCCCTACACTGACGGGCCACGTTGCTCAGTTCCTGTCTCCTTTCCGTTCCTCCTGGGCCTGTGTTGCTGCAACATGTGACTGAAAGGGGTTTTCCCCAACATTTTCAGTCAATCAGTCCGCAAAAAACAGATGACATACGGATACATTCCGTGCACTATCTGTGTTCTTTGCGGACCCTTTGACTTCAATGGGGCCACTAGGACAGGTTCTAGAAAAAAAGGAACGGACATATGGAACGGACAGCACAAAGGCATTCCGCAATTTTTGCGGACCCATAGAAATGAATGGATCTGTTCATTATCCGCAAAAATTGCGGATTGGACGCGAAAGAAAATCACGGTCGTGTGAATGCACCCTAAATCTAATCAAGCCGTGGAAAGATCGGGAATCCTTGGTGGCCGCACAGACCATGATTAAGGAGGTGGCGCAACCAATTGCCCTGGTAAAAGTTAGTGAGGCTCTGTCAATGCACCAGGAACAAGAAGTAAAGGAGTTTCTACAGAAAAATAAAAGGAGGCTTTCTGACCTACCAGGCCGTACCCACCTGATAAAACATCACGTGAGAACTGAGCCCCACAGTAAGGTGAACCTAAAGCCATACAGGATACCAGAAGCATGAAGAGGCGGTATCCTCCGAGGTCAGGCGCATGCTCGAATTAGGGGTCATTGAGGAATCTACCAGTGAGTGGTCGCGCCCCATTGTACTAATCCCGAAGCCCAATGGGACTTGGAGGTTCTGTAATGAAGCTAAATGAGGTGTTAAAATTTGATGTGTACCCAATTGCCCAGAGTAGATGAACTGATTGAGAGGCTTGGGAAAGCAAGGTACATCACAACCCTTGACCTTACAAAGGGTTATTGGCAGATACCATTGTCAGAGAAGGCTAACGTGAAGACGGCCTTCTCCACTCCGCAGGGGCTGTTCCAGGAGGCAGTGATGCCGTTCGGGTTACATGGAGCCCCTGCCACATTTCAGAGGTTGATGGACCTAATCTTGAGGCCACTGTCACGGACGTTCCGGTGGCAGGTATCAGGAAATCAGAGAGACTGGCATCACGTGGGTTAAATTGACATGTTCCTTGTGGCTCTTATTGTGTCTGTGTTTTGGTGAATACCACACCCCTTGCTTCAGGTGTTGCTTGTTGGTCATTTACCTTCCCTTTAGCAGCCGCTTCTGACTCTTGGAGGTGCGGTTTATAGATTTTCTTCCTGCCTTCTATCTAGCTGGTCGGTTGTACTCTGTGGTGCTTCTGGAGCTGCCAGTTTTCTACTTTAAGCGAAATCTTGTCTTTCCTTGTTGTATTGTGTTTGTTATATTCCCTGTAGTTTGGGCCTGAGACAGAGACTTCCACTCATCCATCTGGGGAGTGATATAGATGCTCGAATCAGAGCTATAACTTTGCTTTTGCTGCTCCAAATCAGTAGCTAGATCTTAAGGTTTTGTGTGCACAGAAGAGATGACTTGACGCCTGCAGGGTCAATTCAGTTCTTAGCTTTATTACACAGCACATTCCTATACATAGTGAGGAAGGGGAGGGGGAGGAGTTCATTGGGTAATGTCCTTATTTGGTCAGCAGTGGTACAAGGTATATCACAAGTGACCCCTCCAGAGGGGGGGTCTTCCAACATGTGCCCAGACCCTCATGCTGTCCTTTGTTCTTGTCTTCAAGCTACAGGATGTGGGAGCCATCTTGGTTTCTGAAGAAATATTCATATATGCACCTCTCTATCAGTCCCCCCTTGGATATCATTCTTTCACTAAACCTAACCATCTGTCCCAATGTTTCGAATCCTCTTCTCCAGCTTCCATGACAAGCTATCCCTTGTGAATAGCCTCCCATGACACTGTTACGCATTGGAAAGTCAGATGATCTGTCCCTACTCTGAATTGTCCTTCCAAATGGTGTTATAAAGGGGAAGACCGACAGAGTGTAGTGCACCTTGGTTTTCATCCTCAATTTCATCATAATATTCTCCCATATGACATGAAGTACAGAGAGGACGGACCGGACAGACTGTGGTAATGGAGACTGCATACAAGAGCTGCTGCTCAATGTTCACATGCCCACCCTCCTCTCTCCACTTCATGTCTCCTCCTGATCTCCATTCCTATAGAGATTCAGTCAAAGATCATATTAAACTGTATTCAGGATCATAATCCCTGACAAGTAGGAGAGGGGGATGAAGCAGCTCTTTAGCTCAGTGTTGTGAAGTAACTGGTCCTGCTGTGTGATTAAGACAGGTTTTGTATGTACTAATATTACGGCGGTCATGCTATTTTCCCTGATGATTGCTCCCCAGACAAAACGAGCCATTATAACTAATGAAAGGTATTTAGGAATGTATTAATAATAAAATAATATTGAAGTATTTTAATTTTCTTAATACCTGGAGAACCCCTTTAAAGTTCACGGGCTGAATTTTATTTGGACTGGGAAAGTGGGTTTGGTAGTGGGACCTTCCAGGGCATGCTTTCCCTTAGCCCGAGGGATCCCCATGTGTAGTCCAGCTGGGATTGTTAGTGGGAATTAAAGCCCATCGCAGGCTGTTCGTCTGAGAAGCTAACCGGCAAGGTGGGAGCTTGGGTAATAACAGACAGTGAGGCTGTGTGAAGCCAGATCTCTCTCCTATTGTGAAATGTTAAGGTGAGCTAGAAACGCTGTGTATCAGCTAGTGACTAGACAGGCAGGTATTTATTTTGGTTGTTTTGTTATGCTGGTGCTGAAGTCTAACCTCCCCCAGTGACGATATAACTGGGGTGGGTTCATCTGTATATGCTATGTATATGCTGTAAAGCACCCTTTAGACTTAAACAAAAAATCTCATTGTGGTCTGTCATCGCCCCCTGCCTGAGAGAGCAATCCCTTACACTAGGTATATTACTTTGAGGGGGCACATATTTGGGCATAACTACTGTGAGGGGGCACATATCTGGTATAACTACTGTGAGGGGGCACATATCTGGTATAACAACTGTGAGGGGGCACATATCTGGTATAACTACTGTGAGGGGGCACATATCTGGTATAACTACTGTGAGGGGGCACATATCTGATATAACTACTGTGAGGGGGCACATATCTGGTATAACTACTGTGAGGGGGCACATATCTGGGCATATTACTGTGAGGGGGCACATATCTGGGCATATTACTGTGAGGGGGCACATATCTGGGCATAACTAAAGAAAGCAATAAATAACAAAAAAAAAACATTTAAATCACTAAAAGAGGAGGGGAGCCAGGAAGCAGGGGCGTTACTACCATATAAGAAGACCATGGAGACTGCTATGGGGCACAAGGCAAGAGGGGGCCCAGTCACAGTTGGGATCATCTCCTCTTCTACTGGAGGTTGAAACTGAAAGCTTGGTCAGGACTCTACCCTCTAAAGGAACAACTTATAGCAAATGATGCAGTAAAAAAATGGCCCAAGGCTAATTGAAAACGGTTTAGGCGGAAACCCTCCTGTCCTGTGTGGGGGGCCTGGTTTGATCCTTGCAAAGGGGGGGGGCCTTACTTCTCTATGTATGACACTGCTGGGAGGAATAGTATATATATACTACAGAGGACAGTATACTGTATATATATACTACAGATGACAGTATACTGTATATATATACACTACAGAGGACAGTATACTGTATATATACACTACAGAGGACAGTATACTGTATATATACACTACAGACAACAGTATACTGTATATATATACTACACAGGACAGTATACTGTATATATACTACAGATGACAGTATACTGTATATATACTACAGAGGACAGGATACTGTATATACTACAGAGGACAGTATACTGTATATATGCTACAGAGGACAGTATACTTTATGTGTATATATATATATATGTACATATATATACTGCAGAGGACAGTATACTGCATATATACTACAGAGGACAGTATACTGCATATATACTACAGAGGACAGTATACTGTATATATATATACACTACAGAGGATAGCATACTATATATACACTACAGAGAACAGTATATTGTATATATACTACGGAGGATAGTATATTATATATATATATATATATATATATATATATATACACACACACACACACTACAGAGGACAGCATACTGTATATATATACTACAGAGGACAGTATACTGTATATATACTACAGAGGACAGTATACTGTGTATATATATACTACAGAGGATAGTATACTATATATACTACAGAGGACAGTATACTGTATATATACTACAGATGACAGTATACTGTGTATATACTACAGAGGACAGTATACTGTATATATATACTACAGAGGATAGTATACTATATATACTACAGAGGACAGTATACTGTATATATATACTACAAAGGACAGTCTACTGTATATACACTACAGAGGACAGTATACTGTATATATACTGCAGAGGACAGTATACTGTATATATACTACGGAGGATAGTATACTATATATATACTACAGAGGACAGTATACTGTATATATACTACAGAGGACAGTATACTGTATATATACTACAGAGGACAGTATACTGTATATATACTATGGAGGATAGTATACTATATATACACTACAGAGGACAGTATACTGTATATATATATATATATATATATATATATATATATATATATAGTACAGAGGACAGTATACTGTATAAATATAATACAGAGGACAGTATACTGTATATATACTACAGAGGACAGGATACTGTACATATATATACTGCAAAGGACAGTATACTGTATATATACTACAGTGGACAGTATACTGCATATATACTACTGAGGACAGTATACTGTACATATATACTACAGAGGACAGTATACTGTATATATACTATGGAGGATAGTATACTATATATACTACAGAGGACAGTATACTGTATATATATAGTACAGAGGACAGTATACTGTATAAATATACTACAGAGGACAGTATACTGTATATATACTACAGAGGACAGGATACTGTATATACTACAGAGGAAAGTATACTGTATATATGCTACAGAGGACAGCATACTGTACATATATATATACTGCAAAGGACAGTATACTGTATATATACTACAGAGGACAGCATACTGCATATATACTACAGAGGACAGTATATTGTATATATACTACAGAGAATAGTATACTATAGAGGACAGCATACTGTATATATACTACAAAGGACAGCATACTATATATACTACAGAGGACAGTATACTATATATATACACTACACAGGACAGTATACTGTATATATACTACAGAAGACAGTATACTGTATATATACTACAGAGCACAGTATACTGTATATATACTACAGAGGACAGTATACTGTATATATATACTACAGAGGATAGTATACTATATATACACTACAGAGGACAGTATATTGTATATATACTACAGAGAATAGTATACTATAGAGGACAGCATACTGTATATATACTACAAAGGACAGTATACTATATATACTACAGAGGACAGTATACTGTATATATGCTACAGAGGACAGTATACTGTATATATACTACAGAGGACAGTATACTGTATATATACTACAGAAGACAAGATACTGCATATATATATATATATATATATATATATATATATATATATATATATATACACACTACACAGGACAGTAGAACAGTATACTGTATATATACTACGGAGGATAGTATACTGTATATATACTACAGAGGACAGTATACTGCATATATATACTACAGAGGACAGTATACTGTATATATACTACAGAGGACAGTATATTGTATATATACTACGGAGGATGCAGTATATTGTGTATATATATATATATATATATATATATATATATATTTACTACAGAGGACAGTATATTCTATTTGTGGTCGGGGCTACATGACACGTAACCGTCTACCTGCCTACCTAACTAGGCTAAGCGGCTTGAGTTGTGCCGTAACTGCTGCGTAGGAGGAATGCCTGAAGGGGGGCATGCCCTGCAAGGTGTTTATGAAAAAGAAGGGTGGGTTGGGAGGGTACGCAGCAGCCGTCGACACGCCCAAGGGAGGCGCCTGCCTGGTATAAATGTGCTACTTACGCCCCTCCCACAAATACAGGCCAATAAACTGGCCTTCTAACTTGTGGTCGGGGCTACATGACACGTAACAGTCTACCTGCCTGCCTAACTAGGCTAAGCGGCTTGAGTTGTGCCGTAACCGCTGCGTAGGAGGAATGCCTGAAGGGGGCCAAAAGCCAACAACTAAATGATACACAATAGTACGTAACAACAACACTAACATGACCAATCTCTGGAATGCAAGAACATCTCTCGACTAGGCTGAGGTATGAACCTACTGAACATGCAGAGCGCCTAATCCGGATAACATGGAGCCAGAACTATTGTTCCCAGAGGCAGCGCACGCTGCACCTGACCTAAAGGAAAGGCCGGATAGCTGTTGGTTTGGACCCTAAAATTGGACACCGGGATAGGACATGCCGCATAACTGAGAAGTGGTGAGGGGTGCCGTGAGGACCGCAACAGAGTACTCTTAGGTCTTGGTCTGTTACTGCTGCCAGTAATTGCTGAAAGACACGAAGCCGGGCCCCTGAAAGGAATGTCGGGAAGAGAATGATTATATTGGGGCCAGAATGGCAACAAAACCAGTGCCAGCAACAACACCAACATGACCAACCTCTGGAATGCAAGAACATCTCTCGACTAGATTGAGGTATGAACCTAATAAACATGCAGAGCGCCACTGACCTAGCTTCCGGATAATATGGGCCAGAACTATCGTACCTAGAGGCAGCGCATGCCGCACCTCACCTGAAGGAAAGGCTGATAGATGTAGGTTTCAACCCTAATTTAGACATAGGCATGCGGTCATGCCGCACGACAGAGAGGTGGTGAGTAGTGATGAGCGCAAAGACCCACATTCCACCTTGCAACGTCAGACAAACAACCTGCATCACATTCGTCGCGCTTTCGCGATATAGCAATATTCGTTATTTCGCATGCAATATCATGACTAGCGACTAATTCGAGTAATATTTGCGTGCGCATAAATTGTTCGTTATTAAGAATGTTTAAACAGCTTTACACGTATAGAAAGCTTGAAATGGCGGGAGTCATCTGAGTGAATGGAAGGGGCGAAAAGACATACACGGATTTCCACAATACACTCAGCGTACTGGAGTCTGACCCGACCTGTTAACACTAGGCAGGTAAGGGAATACAAACCGCGAATAGATTAATGCGATTATTCAAGTGAAGAACATTATTAAGTCTCTATTGTTTAATCTCTACTGTGACAGGAACAGCGGGAACTGTGAAAGAAGCGACTGAGGTCGGGGACATTATGTCTGAATATAATATTTTTCCTAGATACAGTTTCCTTATCACTCACTATCCATCTCAAGAGCGAATATACGTAATTGCGAATATGGGGTCAAGTATTTAACATATTCGCAAACCTCGAAATCATGATATTCAAGATCAAACTCGCCTTGCGAATACTCGCGCCCAACACCAGTGGCGAGTGGGCCGTGGGAACCGCAACACAGTACTCGCAAGGCCTTGGTCTGTTACTGCTGCCAGTAATTGCTGAAAGACACGAACCGGGCACCGTGAATGGAAAGTCGGAAAGAAAATGATTATATTGGGGCCAAGAAATGGTAACAAAACCAGTGCCAGCGGAAGCATCAGAAGAAAAATAAAATAAAAATGGTTGAAACCGCCGTGACCTGAGCGACGTGTACAGTTTGACGTTGTGATACTGCAACCTGACGAAAACGTGACTTACCCAACACTCTGAACCTATAGCAACGTATGAAGAAACATCAAGTAGCGAGTTTGTAAGCTGATAAAGTTTCACACACTTTATTTTCCATTTAATTTTATTTTAATTTATTTTTTAACGCCCTTTTTTTTTATTTCTCTACCTTAGCAACAGATGTAATTGACCACACCAACTGAGTATGGCGAGCTGTGACGTGACCTGAAGAAGCAAATGACATGCAAAGATGCTCCTGGCTGTGGTAGTGCGGACACTGACGTAATGCCTGTAGGCATCAGAACCAACGAAATGGTTGACACCGCCGAGGCCCGAGTGACGGGTCAGGTCTGATGTTGCGAGACCGCAAACTGATGAAATGTGACTTACCCAACATTCTGGACCTATAACAACCTAAAATAAACGTCAAGTAGCAAAGCCCGTAACATAATGAGAAATCCGCCCATAATGTGATTTATTTTTATTTTTTTCCTACTACCCAAGCACGAGAAGTAATTGACCAGATCAACTGAGAATGGCGAGCTGTGACGTGACCTGAAAAGCAACGAATGACATGTAAAGACAATCCTCACTGTGGTAGTATGCTGACACTAACACGAGGCCTGCATGCAGTAATATAAACCACCTGCACCACACCGCGCCGCTATAGGTGAGTACATGCAAACGTCGCCACCATCAGCACATGCGCCCAGTAGAGATGTGGGTGTATATGCCGTAAAAACAAACTAAACTCAGTTCTCGGCAAAAGCCGCGCTTCTATCTATTTTTAGCACAAATAAAGCAACAAAACGAGGCAAAAATAACAAAATAAAAAGGTCCTCTCGGGTCTCTGCAATCACCTTTGTAGCCAGCAGCTCCCCCAGTGTCCAGCTAACACTCTGAACTGAAGATGGATCCCCAGCACAGGGGCTTATTAAGTGCACAAACTCAGGTTCACAATCTTAAAGTGATACACACACATTTATATTTCCAAAACAAATGAAACAAGACAAATGAAATATACCTCAGCGCAGAGGAGCTCACCGTCTACTCAATGTACATATCGCAAAATAGCAGTTATACTAAAGAAACAATAACACTCTGAAAACAGCAGCTCTGCTCCACCTGGAGTAATCAGCTGCCTCACCCTCTATAATGCAAGTAAGGGGATAATGCTGGATGTCAGTGTGAACAAGGCTTTAGTCTGTCTGCAGAAATAATAGCGGATGGCGAGAGAGGTTTGCTGGCAAGCAGCGAAGTGAAAAGCAGACAAGAAAGACATACAGATATACACGGACAGACTAAGCAAGGTGACCTGTGCAAGACATGGAAGCCTGTGAGAAAACGAGACGGAGTCACGCTGACCCCTGCTGCCTAGATGTGCCGCCACGTGGATGCCAAGCGTGGGCTGTCAGGCGCGAGAAAACGAGACGGAGTCACGCTGACCCCTGCTACCTAACCGCACTGCCACGTGGGCACCAAACATGGGGGTGCCAGGCAGGATCGCTCCGGTGCAGTGCTGCTCCTACTCACCAAAGAAGCCGACACACTGCCGGCCGGACTTATCGTGCTGCCGCGTGGGAGCCAAACGTGGGCTGCCAGGCAGAATCGCTCCGGTGCAATGCCGCTCCTCCTCACCAAAGGAGCCGACGCATCGCCGGCCGGACTGTAACAGGACGATGCTGCACGAGCTTGCCGCAAACCCTCACCCGACCGGAACGACCTCAACTGGGATCTTGGACGCTGACTGGGTATGGAAGCTGAGATTCAGCCCATGTGCTGCAACAGGTGGCTCAGACTGCACACAACTACGCAGCAGCCGTATTATCGCATTATCTCATATTCGCGGCTCAGACCTTGCAACCGCGCGGTCTGAAACGCGAATATGAGATAATGCGACTGTAACCCATATCCATATGATGTAACTAACGGTTTACTATTTACTAATATGTATCATCTGTTTATTTGTATCATTTGTCCATTTATTTGTTTAAAGTGAAACCACATTGCTGATTGGTTACTTTGTATTGGTCATTCATGACCGGCGTCTGACGTCACTAAGGCTATTTAAATGTACTGTCAAATCTTTTCCTGTGACCTGCTGACAAAGGCCGTGTGCCGAAACACGTCCAGGATATCATTATGTTTTGATATAAACAATAAAAGAGCAGCATAAAAGAAGACAGTTGCTGGGATTGTTCTTTGAATACAGCGCGGAGCGAGCTCCTTCCCGCGCAACACTGCTGGAGGATCAAGTGCTGACTATCTTTCCTCTTCTATACACTACAAAGGACAGTCTACTGTATAAAAACTACAGAGGACAGTATACTGTATATATACTACAGAGGACAGTATACTGTATATATACACTACAGAGGAGAGTATACTGTATATATACTACAGAGGACAGTATACTGTATATACACTACAGAGGACAGTATACTGTATATACACTACAGAGGACAGTATACTGTATATATACTACAGAGGACAGTATACTGTATATATACACTACAGAGGACAGTATACTGTATATATACTACAGAGGACAGTATACTGTATATATACTACAGAGGACAGTATATTGTATATATACTACGGAGGATAGTATACTATATATATACTACAGAGGACAGTATACTGTATATATACTACAGAGAACAGTATACTGTATATATATACTACAAAGGACAGTCTACTGTATATACACTACAGAGGACAGTATATTATATATATATACTACAGAGGAAAGGATACTGTATATATACTACAGAGGACAGTATACTGTATATATACTACGGAGGATGCAGTATATTGTATATATATATATATATATATATATTTACTACAGTGGACAGTATACTGTATATATACTATGGAGGATAGTATACTATATATACTACAGAGGACAGTATACTGTATATGTATATATATATATATATTAGGCCTGCACAATATATCACGAAAGCAATCGTAATCGCAATTAATCGCCATATCGCAATCGCAATTTGCTGACCCAAAAATGCTGCAATTATATTACCGTATTTTTCGCTTTATAAGACACACTTTTTCCCCCCCAAAAGTGTGGGGGGGGGATGGCAGTGCGTCTTATAAAGCGATGGTTGACTTTCTACGTGACACTGACACTATCTCCGGCCGCTATGCTGCACAGCGCGGCCAGCGATACATCAGTTACAGTGTGGGGAGGGGGGAGGGGCTGGTGGAAAGTCGCTATTTTAAAGAGGACCTTTCACTGGTCCACAGTTTATTAGGCAAAGCTATGTACATGGAGAGCGGCACCCAGGGATGACCCTGCACTTACTTGTATCCCTGGGTGCCGCTCCGTTCGTCCTCTGTAGCCCCCAGTACCGGCACACGCACTTCTCCTATTTTTGCCTTGGGCGGAGACATCTTCTTTTGCCCTGGGCGTCTCCTTCTCCCAGGGCTGGAGCGCTGGCCAATCACAGCGCTCAGCTCATATTCAGGATATGATACCGGGGGGCTACAGAGGACGAACGGAGCGGCACCCAGGGATACAAGTAAGTGCAGGGACATCCCTGGGTGCAGCGTTATTAAGAAAATGGCAAGTTTTGTATTTTGTACTTTTGCAGTAATGCAAATATGTATTTTATTTTTCAGTTCTTGAGTTCAGCAAAACTACATTTCACATTATCAGTCATCTGTGAGCTTTTACCTTGAAAATCCAAGCAGATAGACCTCTAGCACAATTCCCTTAAAATATCGCATCGCATATCGTTATCGCAATTTTTAGGGCCCTAATCGCAATCGCACAAAATTCCCATATCGTGCAGCCCTAATATATATATATATATATATATATATAGTACAGAGGACAGTATACTGTATAAATATACTACAGAGGACAGTATACTGTATATATACTACAGAGGACAGGATACTGTATATACTACAGAGGACAGTATACTGTATATACACTACAGAGGACAGTATACGATATATATATACTACAGAGGACAGTATACTGTATATATACACTACAGAGGACAGTATACTGCATATATACTACGGAGGACAGTATACTGTATATATACTACAGAGGACAGTATAGTGTACATATATATACTGCAAAGGACAGTATGCTGTATATATACTACAGTGGACAGTATACTGCATATATACTACAGAGGACAGTATACTGTACATATATACTACAGAGGACAGTATACTGTATATATACTATGGAGGATAGTATACTGTATATATACTACAGAGGACAGCATACTGCATATATACTACAGAGGACAGTATACTGCATATATATACTACAGAGGACAGTATACTGTATATATATACTACAGAGGACAGTATGTTGTATATATATATACTACGGAGGATAGTATTATATATATATATATATATATATATAAATATATATAATACAGAGGACAGTATACTGTATATATATATATACTACAGAGGACAGTATACTGTATATATACTACAGAGGACATCATACTGTATATATACTACAGAGGACAGTACACTGTATATACACTACAGAGGACAGTATACTGTATATATACTACAGAGGACAGTATACTGTATATATACTGCAGAGGACAGTATACTGTATATACACAATGGAGGATAGTATAGGGAAAATTCTTACCTGGGATTTTACTTTCCTTGAGTCCGAAGACAGCACCGAAGGGGTTAACCTTGTCATCATCTCTTCCCAGGAGCGCCCACCTAGAACATATTTAATTAATTAATTAATTAACTAGCTCCGTCCTCCTATAAGATCCACTCCCCATAATGCCTCCTTGTGTTTAAAAAATAGACTCAGACAAATAAAAGATGCCAAAAAAAAAAGAATTTATTAGGGAGGGTGTACTTGTGCTGCCTTCGGACTCAAGGAAAGTAAAATCCCAGGTAAGAATTTTCCCTTTCCCATTTCGTCCTAAGGCAGCACCGAAGGGGATTTTATAGATCTCAAAGGGAGGGATTCTCAGAAAGTGCTGCCGACAACACCCCAGTACCAAAGGCTGAGCTTCTAACATTGATGTCTAGACGGTAGTGCTTCACAAAAGTGAGAGATGAAGACCAAGATGCTGCATTGCAGATTTCTTCTATCGGAACTTGTGCCATCTCTGCCCAAGAAGTAGCTGTGGCTCTGGTGGAATGTGCTTTAACAGGGAATGGAGGAGGTACAGCTTCCAGGGAATAGGATTCCATAATTGTGGATCTTATCCATCTTGCGAGTGTATCCTTGGAAGGGGAGAGTCCTTTTCTTGGACCAGAAAAAAGGATAAAAAGGTTCTCACTGTTTCTAAATTCCCTTGTTCTTTGAAGATAAATCTCTAGTGTTCTTTTCACATCCAAGGTATGACAGAGATTCTGTTGTTCATTAAGTGGCTCAGGACAGAACACTGGAAGAAATGCTTCTCTATTCTTGTTTACTGAAGAAGGGACTTTGGGGAGAAAGGCCGGCATGGTGCGAAGCAATATCCCATCTGGTAGGAAACGCAAGTATGGAAACTTGGAAGATAACGCCTGAAGCTCCCCAAGTCTTTTTGCAGAAGTAATGGCTGTGAGAAACAGTGCCTTATAGGAAAGCCACTTGAGATCAGCGTCCTCTAATGGTTCGAATGGAGGAAGAGTCAGTCTTTTCAGAACCAAGGAAAGATCCCAAACAGGTAACGGATCCCTATGTATAGGTTTAAGTCTCTTGACCTCTTTGAAAAATCTGAAGATTAGGGGATGATGGAGGTATTTATTCTCCGTCATGGAATTAATAGCAGTCATATGTGATCATAGGGTATTGGGCTTCAGCCCCTTCTGGAACCCGTCTTGAAGAAACTGAAGGATGGAAGATATATTAATATTTTCATGGTCAGTCTCCAACATCCAGGACAGAAACCTTCTCCAGACTTTCGCATACTTCCTGTTAGTGGAATCCTTTCTTGAAGAAAGCAGGATATTGACGACCTTTCCCTTCTAGTATAATTCTTTCAGCCTCCAAGCAGTAAGATGTAGACTGTCTAGACTCTGGTGATACAGCCCGTTCTGAACCAGAAGATCTGGACGTCGAGGAAGTTTCCGGAAGTTCCCTCTGGACAGCTGGAGCAGGAGAGGAAACCATGATCTTCTTGGCCAGAAGGGAGTTACTATTATAGCTTGAGGTTTCTCCTCTGCTATCTTCCTCAGGACTCTCGGGATAAGAGGAACTGAAGGGAAGACGTAGACCGACAGGTGTTTCCAACTCAGAGAATGCGCCCACTACAGTGGGATTGTCTAAACTGTTCAGAGAACAGAATCTGTCCAGCTTTTTGTTCTTTGCCGATGCCATCAGATCCCAGGTCGGGGACCCCCTTCTGGCTATAATCCGCTGAAAGATGATTGGATTGAGCCCCCAATCCGCTTGATTGATTATCTTCCTGCTCAGATGGTCCGCTCAAGTATTGAAGCAAGCTCTGATATGCATCGCTCTTAATTCCGACAGGTGTAATTCTGCCCAATTGAGTATTTTCTTGCATAACTTTAGTAGCTGAGAGCTTCTTGTTCCACCTTTCTTGTTCAAGTAGAACACTGTCGATAGGTTGTCGGACCGGATCAATACAGGTTTCCCTAATACATAGGTCTTGAACTGGTAGAGGGCTAGCAGGACTGCTTTCATCTCCTTGTAGTTGGAGGATTGCTTCTTCTCCCTCAGAAACCAGAGGCCTTGCACCCACTTGTCCTGGAGATAAGCCCCCAACCCCAACCAGAAGCATCTGTGGTGATGATCACAGGGGTAAGGAACTGGAAACTCTTCCCTCTGGTTAGATTCTTTGTATGTAACCACCATCTGAGGCTCTGGATCGTAGCGGGTCTCATCTTCATTCTTGCATCCAATTTGAAGCTGCTGTGACGCCAGGATTGGAGCATATTTTGTTGCAGATCCCTGCTGTGAATGTTTGCCCAGGGAACCGCATCCGCGACTGACGTGAGATGTCCCAGCGTCTTCATCACTCTGCGGACTGACGGGGAATGAAGACTCATTAATGTTTTTCTCTCCTTCTTTAGTGTTTTTACTTTCTGAGGAGGGAGATAGAGCTTCATATCCGTTGTGTCTATTGTGAGACCCTAGAAGGTCTTGGAGGTAGAGGGGATGATATCCGATTTCTCCCAGTTTATAAGGAATCCTACAAATTGTAGAAGTTCTATAGTCTTCCTTAAATGTATTTGCAGCAGGGCCTCTGAATCGGCTACAATTAGCCAATCGTCCAGGTAGGGGAAGATTTAGATCCTTTGGAGACGCAGCGTTACCGTAATCACGACCGCTATCTTCGTGAAGATTCTTGGGGCTGAACATAGCCCAAAAGGCAGAGCTCTGAACTGATTATGAAGTACTCTCCCATTTTTGTTAATGGCAATTCATAAGAATCTCCTTGATTCTTGATTTATTGGGACGTGAAGTTACACGTCCTTTAAGTCCAAGCCATGAACACCCTTTCCCTGAGAACTGCCGAGATGGATCTTATTGTCTCCATTTTGAAGTGAATTTTCTTAATATAACGGTTCAGGTAGCGAAGGTCTATGATCAGCCGACTTCTGCCATCTCCTTTTGGGACACAAAAAATCCTGGAATATACGCCAGAATTTCTTTGATGATTTGGTACTTGCTCCAGAGCTCCTTTTTCCAGAAACTCGTTCAGCAGTAGGAAAACCTGCGGATCTTCTCCTTTGTTGAGAACAAATCTGTCTCCTGGCAAGTGATCGAGTTCTAAGCGATAACTGTCCGTATAATTTTAGAACCCAGTTGTCTGAAGTGATGCGACGCCAATTTTCGTAGGAGAGAGTTAAACGGCCTCATACTTTCTGCCTTCTGGCGTCAGAACTCTGATTTTGGAGGTCTATTATCCTCACCCTTTCTCTTCGATTTTTCTGAGGGGGCCCAGGCTCTACGATCAGATCTTCCTCGACCAGATCGTCCTCTGAAATGAGATCTTCTCGATTCTTGTCCTCTGTAGGGACGAAAAAAATCTAGATTTGTAGCTGCGCTTGGGTTGTGGAAAGTTCAGTGCTTTATCCTCCTTATTGGCCTCAAGCAGTTTATCCAAATGCGACCCGAATAACTTCCCAGGTTCAAAAGGAAGGGCACAGAGATTATTCTTTGAAGAAGAGTCACCAGACCAAATCTTCAGCCAGAGAGACCTACGGATCGAGTTAGTCAATGCCATGCTTTTGGCACCTAGTCTTATGGTATCAACCGGAAATTCGCAGAGAAATTCCGCTGCCAATTTGAGGGTAGGCAATTGTTTGAGGAGTTCTTCTCTCGATACTCCGTCCTCAACGTCCCTGCCCAGATGGCTGAGCCACACTCTAAGAGCCCGGGCTACTGGAACAGTCGCCATAGCAGCCTTATTGAGAGAGGTAAGGTAGGTATGTTGCCGTTTTAGGAGACCATCAGCTTTCTTCTCCATAGGGTCTCTTAAAAGAGACGAATCGTCAGAGGGAAAGAAAGATCTTCTGGCCAATCTGGTTACAGCCGGATCGTCCTTAGCCGGGGTCCCCTAGGATGAGGATTCAGGAGGGTCCATTTTATACACACTTCTGAATCTGGAGCCCAGATTTATTCTGGATGTTCCCATTCCTTTTTCATTATGGCATCCAGAACTGGGTGTCCAGGAAATACTGGCGCTTTCTTTTTAGGAAAATAGAAAAGATCTTTTTCATTATGCTTGCTAGATTTCTCTTTATTGGACTCCATAATGCTCTTGAGGATTCGTGTCTCCTTTATCAAACAAGAAATTGTCTTCAATAATAAGGGGCATCAGAGACTGAGGAGACTTCGCCTTCTGAATGTGACGATATTTCAGTGGTGGATGGGGAACGATGTCTCCCTTTAGAACCCCTCTTCTTCTTGGCTTTAGACTTCTTGAGAAAAGACTTAAAGAGGGACATCATCCTACTCGTCTCATCATCCGATGAATCACCCGGATGGGAACACTGCTCACAAATATTAGTGGAGTGTTTATGCGGTAGAGGTTGAAGGCAGGAGATGCAGAGAGAAGAGCTAGACCTCTGCCTTTTCCTTGGCGGGGAAGTTTCCTGAGCGTCCCGATAGCACCTTACACAGAGATCCTGGAGGAAATCACCTGGAAGTGGCTGCTCACAGGACTGGCACATCCTGTGTCTGCTCTTGCGGGAACTCTTCTCTCCCCTGCTGGATACACTGGACATCTGTTATAAAAAAGAAAGCAGTGAGACACAAAATGCAGGGGAGCATCATTAAAAGGAGGTTTGCCTGACAGTAGGACAGGCCTATACCTTAAAAATGCTAGAGCTCGGCTGCCAGGCACAACGGGCACCGTAGCTCTGCAAACCCGGCTACTTAACTTTGAATTTGGCGCCAGAACGGGATCGAGGCGGCGCACAGTGACGTCAGACGCAGCGCGCCTGCATTCCACGGTGCGTTCCAGGGAAACCGGAAGTTCGCATCGGCTTCCGGAAGTTCAGTACATCGCAGCCAGCAATGTACACGCGCCGCCTAACAGTCATCCCCCGCCGGAGTCCCAGGAAAGGACGGCGCAAGCGGGTCAGAAGTGGAGCCAAGGAGAATACATGGCCATCCCCACTCTGAGGCCTATGAAACCTGACGCAACAAGGTGTAACGGCCAAGACATAGGTGGGCTTCATCCTCAGATGAGGACAATAAAAAAACACAAGGAGGCATTATGGGGAGTGGATCTTATAGTAGGACGGAGCTAGTTAATTAATTAATTGATTAAATATGTTCTAGGTGGGCGGTCCTGGGAAGAGATGATGACAAGGTTAACCCCTTCGGTGCTGCCTTAGGACGAAATGGGAAACTGTATATACACTACAGAGGACAGTATACTGTATATATACTACAGAGGACAGTATACTGTATATACACTACAGAGGACAGTATACTGTATATATACTACAGAGGACAGTATACTGTATATATACTACAGAGGACAGTATACTGTATATATACTACAGAGGACAGTATACTGTATATACTACAGAGGACAGTATACTGTATATACACTACAGAGGACAGTATACTGTATATACATACTACAGAGGACAGTATACAGTATATATACTACAGAGGACAGTATACTGTATATATATATACACCATAGCGGACATTATACCGTATATATACTATGGAGGATAGTATACTATATATAGTACAGAGGACAGTATACTGTATATATACTACAGAGGACAGTATACTGTATATATACTACAGAGGACAGTACACTGTACACTGTATATACACTACAGAGGACAGTATACTATATACACTACAGAGCACAGTATACTGTATATATACTACAGAGGACAGTATACTGTATATATACTACAGAAGACAGTATACTATATACACTACAGAGCACAGTATACTGTATATATACTATGGAGGATAGTATACTATATATACTACAGAGGACAGTATACTGTGTATATATAGTACAGAGGACAGTATACTGTGTATATATAGTACAGAGGACAGTATACTGTATATATACTACGGAGGATAGTATACTATATATACTACAGAGGACAGTATACTGTATATATACTACGGAGGATAGTATACTATATATACTACAGAGGACAGTATACTGTATATATACACTACAGAGGACAGTATACTGTATATATACTACAGAGGACAGTATACTGTATATATACTACAGAAGACAGTATACTGTATATATATATATACACACTACAGAAGACAGTATACTATATATACTACAGAGGACAGTATACTGTATATACACTACAGAAGACAGTATACTATATATACTACAGAGGACAGTATACTGTGTATATATAGTACAGAGGACAGTATACTGTATATATATAGTACAGAGGACAGTATACTGTATATATATACTACAGAGGACAGTGTACTGTATATATACTACAGAGGACAGTATACTGTATATATATAGTACAGAGGACAGCATACTGTATATATATAGTACAGAGGACAGTATACTGTATATATATACTACAGAGGACAGTGTACTGTATATATACTACAGAGGACAGTATACTGTATATATATAGTACAGAGGACAGCATACTGTATATATATATATACTACAGAGGACAGTATATATATAGTACAGAGGACAGCATACTGTATATATATATACTACAGAGGACAGTATACTGTACATATATACTACAGAGGACAGTATACTGTATATATATAGTACAGAGGACAGTATACTGTATATACTACAGAGGACAGTATACTGTATATATACTACAGAGGACAGTATACTGTATATATACTACAGAGGACAGTATACTGTACATATATACTACAGAGGACAGTATACTGTAAATATATATAACAGAGGACAGTATACTGTAAATATATATAACAGAGGACAGTATACTGTATATATATATATATATATATATAATATATATATATACTACAGAGTACAGTATACTGTATATATATAGTACAGAGGACAGCATACTGCATATATATATACTACAGAGGACAGTGTACTGTATATATACTACAGAGGACAGTATACTGTACATATATACTACAGAGGACAGTATACTGTATATATATATATATATATACTACAGAGGACAGTATACTGTATATATACTACAGAGGACAGTATACTGTATATATATACTACAGAGGACAGTATACTGTACATATATACTACAGAGGACAGTATACTGTATATATACTACAGAGGACAGTCTACTGTATATACACTACAGAGGACAGTATACTGTATATATACTACAGAGGACAGTATACTGTATATATACTACAGAGGACAGTATACTGTATATATACTACAGAGGACAGTATACTGTATATATATACTACAGAGGACAGTATACTGTATATATACTACAGAGGACATTATACTGTATATATACTACAGAGGACAGTATACTGTATATATATATACTACAGAGGACAGTATACTGTATATATATACTACAGAGGACAGTATACTGTATATATACTACAGAGGACAGTATACTGTATATATACTACAGAGGACAGTATACTGTATATATACCCACTACAGAGGACAGTATACAGTATGTGCATATATATCTATATATCTATATATATATATTGTTGGGTTTATAATAATCCAATTAAGAATTATTAATTATTGTGGCAAACCTAGCCACTTCAGTATAGCAAAGACTGGGTTCATGTGTTCATTTTGCCCTCTAAAACCCTGAGGGCATTCGTATGCTGGTTTCATGATCAGATGTTGTATGCCACACATCCCATCCCCTCAGCCTGGAAGATAACTCCATTAACCTTATATCCATTGTGTTTATCTAACAATACCCCCTGGAGAATTGTACATTGTCTAATCACGAACTGGTTACAGGCCACACAACACCTCCCCTCGGCCTAGGAGATAACCGCATTAATATTGTATTCATTGTGTTGCTACTGAACAACCAGACGAATGCTCAGCAGGTCAATGATTACTTTTTGTCTTACAAGTAACGAACCATAAGAGAATAGCATTGCAGGTTAAGTTCAACAGAGTCCACCAGGAGAAAACCCCTGGAATGTCTTTATGGAAACCCCTTGCATGGGGACGTGTATATAAACTGTTACATTGCAATAAAAGTGTTGTTGACTCCCAGACTATGTGTCGTCTAGTCCTTGGGAAGAAGGGATCCTTGTAACGCCACCTGGATTATTGTATGCTGTTCCGGTCTACCAGCGGAGATACCGTGGATTATACCATTACTCCGCTACAATTGGTGGCAGCAGTGGGATGAAACCGAGTTCCAAAAAGAACTCAGAACCAGATTAGAGTTTTACCCAGAAACACCGCCCACGGAGACGTTGGATAGATTAATGGCAGATGTACAGGAGTATATCATGGCCAGACAGCTACAAACAGGCCGGCGATCCAGAGAGGGGTCACCCGCACCATCCAGCATCACCCAGGGAAAAAATAAGATTCCCTATCAAGCATTTAAAAATTATGCCGATACAGAGGACGACATTGACGGATATCTACAGGACTTTGCAAGACTGTGCCAGCTACATGATATCAGCCCAGCAGACCAGGTACCCCTGCTTGCCGGTAGATTATCTGGCCGTGCAGCAGGCGTACCGCACAGTTCCGGATGAGGACAGCAGAGACTACCAGAAGGTAAAACAGGCCATTCTAGCACGTTATGCCCCCCGAGGCATGCAGATGTAAATTCCGGGAACTTAAAAAGCAGGAAAAGGATTCTCATGCAGAATGGGCTCACCGCTTACACAGAGCTGCCATGGGGTGGATACAAGCGACCCAAGCCACTACCCTGGAGGACCTACTACAACTGGTCCTCCTAGAACAATTCTTCAAGGGACTGGCACCAGAGGTACAAGACTGGGTAAAGGATCGAAAGCCCCGTACACTAAGCGACGCAGCCAAGCTAGCGGACGAGCACCAGGACGCAAGACGATACCAACGTCCGCCCCCCGCTTATTCTCCAGACCTGCAACCCCTCCTCCAGCTCCTGCGACTTTGACTCTGTCACGACCAGGGGAGCCCCTACCCAACACGCACCGAGATACCCACCCGGCCTAGTATACGATGCCACACCTGCAACCAGTTGGGCCATGTGCACCGGGAATGCCCACGGAACCGTAACCGCCAAACCTGGTCCAATCGGGGCCAACCCCCAGGGGCTCGGGCGACGGTACATTGCTACCAGAGTGAAGCCAACGCCAGACACACTTCAGCCGCCTCCGTGGAAGAACAACTGGGGGTACTACATGAGGCCAACCCCATCCAAGCAGCTTCCGACAATAGACAAGGTCATCGCCAGGGTGTATACCTAGCGGGAAACATGTGCAAGGGCTACGTGACTCGGGGCCACTTTGACTTTGGTCCGGAACCACCTCATCCCCAAGGAGGCCCGCACCGGAGAGTGTGTAGCCGTGCGAGTAGCAGGGGAGCCATCTACAAAGTACCTACTGCCAAGGTGCATTTGAATTGGGGAGTAGGTTCAGGGGATGTGGAAGTGGGGCTCATGCAAGACTTGCCTGCAGATGTTATTTTGGGCAACGACTTGGGGGAGCTCACGTCAGCTTTTGTTCCCCAACCCATGGTACAAGAGGCATACCCAGTCGTCACCAGACAGCAGGCCCGCACCATGGCACCATCCACACACTCCGAGGCTCAGGTAAGCGAACCACCCCGTTCTCCCGATGCCCTCCCTGGGATGCCCCGTTAGAATTTGGCAGTGAAGTAGCTTTAGATCCCTCCTTACAGGTGTATAAAGACAGGATAGCCAACAGCCAGGCCGGGTTAGAGGAGAGAGATATGCCTGGGACAAGGGCCTATTATACCGCTACGCTGAAAAAATAGTAGCTGGGTCTATCCCGATGCCCACTAAACAGCTGATAGTACCCCAAAAATATAGGCAGGATTTACTGCGCATTGCCCACGACATACCCCTGTCAGGACATCTAGGGGTCAGCCGAACTAAACATCGGCTGACTCAGAACTTTTCTGGCCAGGTATCTCAAAGGATATCAAGCAATTTTGCCAAACCTGCGATACCTGCCAGAGAGTAGGGAAGCGAGGAGATCGCTATAAAGCGAAGCTCCAACCCCTTCCAATTATTGAGGAACCATTTAGTCGAGTGGCAGTAGACCTCATCGGCCCCCTAGCTAAACCCAGTCCCTCCGGCAAGAAGTACATCTTGACCGTAGTGGACTATGCCACCAGGTATCCAGAGGCGGTGGCGCTGACCAATGTTCATGCAGAGACCATAGCGGATGCCCTGATGCAAATCTTCTCCCGCATGGGATTTCCCAGGAGATTATTTCAGATAGGGGCACCCAATTCACTGCAGAGGTCACCCACCAACTCTGGAAGGTATGCGGTATTAAACCCATCTTAAATTCGGCTTATCACCCCCAGTCCAACGGTCTCTGCGAACGTTTCAACGGAACTCTGAAGCAGATGATCCGTACGTTTGTAGACACCAGAAAGGACTGGGAAAGGTTCTTACCTCATTTGCTATTTGCATACAGGGAGGTTCCCCAAGAGTCCACCGGGTTCTCCCCCTTTGAACTACTGTTCGGGAGAAGGGTGAGAGGTCCCTTAGATCTCATCCGAGAACACTGGGAAGGAGAGGTGAACACTAGGGGTACCCCTATCGTCCCATACGTGCTAGAGTTTCGTGGAGCGCCTGGAGGAATTGACTCAGACAGTTCGCACCAACCTCCAGGCAGCCCAACAACGACAGCGCAGATGGTATGATAGGGGGCCAGAGACCGCAGCTTTCAGATAGGGCAGAAGGTGCTAATCCTGAGGCCGGTCCACAATGACAAGCTGCAGGCCTCCTGGCAGGGCCCATACAAGGTGGTAGAACAGATCTGTGATACAACCTATGTGATTGGCCCCTGCGCTGGGGTGGGTAGCAGACGCATGCTCCACGTGAATATGCTGAAGCCATACTACGAGCGCGTGGAAAATGTAGCTGCCATCTGTGCCTCTGCCGCAGAGGACTTTGATAACTTACCCCTCCCAGACCTCCTAGAGAGAGGAGACCAGAACGAGGGCCTGGGAGAAGTACAGTTAGGAGCGCCTGAGCCCCCAGAACGGGCACAAGCACAAAGGTTAATTCAGGATAAAGGGGCCACGTTCTCTAATCTCCCGGGTACACACCCCTAGCTACCCATAGGGTAGAGACCCCCGGGCAAACCCCGCTACGACAACCCCGTACCGCATACCAGAGTCCGTAAAGGAGAACATGCGCAAAGAGATTGAGGAAATGTTACAGTTAGGGGTTATAGAACACTCTGACAGCCCCTGGGCCTCCCGGTAGTGCTAGTGTCGAAGCGGGATGGGACAACCCGCTTCTGCGTAGACTACAGGAGGCTCAATGACAAAACCGTATCTGACGCCTACCCTATGCCCCGGATAGACGAGCTCCTGGATAAAATGGCCAGAGGCCAGTACCTCACTACAATAGATCTTTGTAAGGGGTACTGGCAGATTCCCTTAGCCGAGGAAGCCATCCCCAAGTCAGCGTTTGTCACCCCGTTTGGCCTGTACCAGTTTAAGGTCATGCCATTCGGGATGAAAAACGCCCCGGCTACTTTTCAGAGGATGGTGGATCGGTTATTGGACGGGTTCCAGGAGTACGCTTGTGCCTATTTAGATGACATAGCCATTTTTAGTCACTCCTGGGCCGAACACCTGACCCACATAGGAGCCGTACTAGACCGCATCAGGGAAGCAGGGTTAACCCTTAAACCCAGTAAATGCCATATAGGGATGGCTGAAGTCCAATATCTAGGCCACCGAGTAGGGAGCGGTCAACAGAAACCCGAGCCTGCCAAGATAGAGGCCGTAGCCAAGTGGCCAACCCCCCGTACTAAGACCCAAGTCCTAGCCTTCCTGGGTACCGCCGGGTACTACCGGAAATTTGTGCCCAATTACAGCACCCTAGCCAAGCCCCTCACGGATTTGACCCGTAAAAACCTCCCCAAGCTAGTAGTCTGGACCCCAGAGTGTGAACTGGCCTTCCAGCAACTGAAAACCGCTCTGATTAATGCACCTGTACTCGCTGCTCCTGATCCAACTAAACGATTCCTTGTCCACACAGACGCTTCTATGTTTGGATTGGGAGCAGTGCTGAGCCAAGTCGGAGCAGATGGCGGCGAGCACCCAGTGGCTTACCTAAGCAGAAAACTCCTGCCCAGAGAAGTAAGCTACGCCGCCATCGAAAAGGAATGTCTGGCCGTGGTGTGGGCCCTTAAAAGCTGCAGCCCTACTTGTATGGGCAACCTTTTCCTTACTCACAGATCACAACCCGTTGGTGTGGCTGAACAGGGTGTCAGGAGACAATGCCAGGCTGCTGCGTTGGAGCTTAGCGCTGCAGCCTTTTGACTTTACCATCCACTACCGCCCTGGGAAACAGAATGGCAACGCCGTCGGGTTATCCAGACAAACAGAACTTGAAAAGTGATCTGTGAGTACTCCTCCGGACATCCCCAAGCCGATCCGTTGGGATCAGACTGTGTATGCCGGCTTGTGGTTCTGGGGGAGCATTGTGGCAAACCTAGCCACTTCAGTATAGCAAAGACTGGGTTCATGTGTTCATTTTGCCCTCTAAAACCCTGAGGGCATTCGTATGCTGGTTTCATGATCAGATGTTGTATGCCACACATCCCATCCCCTCAGCCTGGAAGATAACTCCATTAACCTTATATCCATTGTGTTTATCTAACAATACCCCCTGGAGAATTGTACATTGTCTAATCAGGAACTGGTTACAGGCCACACAACACCTCCCCTCGGCCTAGGAGATAACCGCATTAATATTGTATTCATTGTGTTGCTACTGAACAACCAGACGAATGCTCAGCAGGTCACTGATTACTTTTTGTCTTACAAGTAACGAACCATAAGAGAATAGCATTGCAGGTTAAGTTCAACAGAGTCCACCAGGAGAAAACCCCTGGAATGTCTTTATGGAAACCCCTTGCATGGGGACGTGTATATAAACGGTTACATTGCAATAAAAGGGTTGTTGACTCCCAGACTATGTGTCGTCTAGTCCTTGGGAAGAAGGGATCCTTGTAACGCTACCTGGATTATTGTATGCTGTTCCAGTCTACCAGCGGAGATACCGTGGATTATACCATTACTCCGCTACAATTATGGTCATAAAAATAATGAATAATGAATTTTTCATAACTTCTAGAAATCATGACCTGGTGAATTGTAGATAACCCGATCGATACAAGTCACATCTGAGTCCGACTATTTCCTCAGATAATAAGTTCTTTTCATGTGAGATAACATTAAAGTAGTTTTGACATAAAATAATAATACGCAGGTATTATACAAACATGCAGATTTATTGGATACAAGGTTATAAATATAAAACAATAGCTGATCTCAGGGAGACCAGCTCCAAATAACACCGCGGAGCCTCATCCAAGAGTCTCAGCGCAGCGTCCGAAGTGCAAAGCTCCCTGGGAAACAGGAATATGCTAAATAAATGTGGAGCCCCAGTTATTGGGTCTACAACACAATGAGAGCCAGATATCCCTCGAAGGAAGGAAAACCAAGTGAAGGGGCGTCTCCATTACAGAGATCACCAAATCCACCATATTAACCCCTTAAGGACACAGGGTTTTTACATTTTTACATTTTCGTTTTGCGCTCTATGCCTTCCAAGAGCCATAACTTTTTTATTTTTCCGTTCACATGGCCATATGAGGGCTTATTTTTTGCGGGACAAGTTGTACTTTCCAACGCCATCATTTAATAATGCATACGGTGTAGTGGGAAGCGGGAAAAAAATTCCAAATGGGGTGAAATTGCAAAAAAAAAGCAATTTCACCACAGTTTTACGGGTTTCTAAATTACGACGTTTGATTTGCGATAAAACTGACCATTTAGTTTTATTCTACAGGTCAGTACTGAATCAGCGATACCCAATATGTATAGTTTTTCTTGCGATTTGATAGTGAAAAAATTCAAAAGTGGGAAAAATATTTTTATTTTTTTGTCGCCATGTTTTGACCGCTATAACGTATTTGTATATAAGTGTATGGCGTTGTATGAGGGCTCATTTTTGTGGGCGATCTTAACTTTTAGTTGATACCATTATGGGGTGTGTAGGACTTTTTGATCGCTTTTTATTTAATTTTTTTTGAGGAAATGAAGCGTCCAAAAACGGCAAATCGGCCATTTGGGCGCTTTTTTCCGTTTTTCTGTTTACCGTATGGGAAATATATTTTTATATTTTTATACTATGGGCGTTTTCACACATTGCGACACCCATGATGTGTATTTTTTTTATTTTTTTTATTATTTTATTGTAATTTTGGGGAAAGGGGGGTGATTAAAATTTTTAGTTTTTTTTTATTTATTTATTTATTTTTTTTTATTTTTTTTTACACTTTTATATAGATCCCATAGGGACCTATATAAATCAGTTACCTGATTGCTTCTAACATAAACTCCAGTACACTTGTATGGGAGTTTATGAGCATTTTACTACTTTCCTATGAAGCCCTATTGCTAACAAGGGCTCCATAGGAAATAGTAAGTGATAGCCTCAAGCTGAATGAAAGGCTTAAGGCTATCCCTTACAGCGCTCCGATTCTCCCGATCACCACTAGGGGGAGCCGGAGCGCTGCCGAAAGTTTTACTTTCAGTTTTAGCGCGTGCAGATGCCGTGATCAGGATTGACCACGGCATCTGCGGGGTTAAATGATCGCGGTCGGCTGCGCTGCCAACCGCGATCATCAGCTGCGGGGGTCAGCTACAGGAATCAGCCGGACCCCCGCAGCGATGGTGCCCGCAGCGGCCAGGAGCGGGCGCCATCTTTAGGGACTGGACACATGACATACCCATACGGCATGTGTCCTTAAGGAGTTAAGTGGCCCCTATGTCAAGATCCCGCTTTTTTACAAGCGTTAAGGATGTGACGGGGAAAACCTAAGCCAGTTATCCATCCACAGACAGCTGTTTCGGGGTGTTGCCCCTCATCAGTGTGGAGTAGGATTCTGTCTAAGGGTCCTTTCGCACTTGCGTTCTGAGGATCCGGCAGGCACTTCCGTCCCGCCGGATCCGTCAGAACGCAAGTCGCCTTAAGCATTAGAAGACTCAGGATCCTGATCAGTCTTCGAAATGCTTTCAGGTTACTATGGCAGCCAGGACGCTATTAAAGTCCTGGTTGCCATAGTACTAGTGGGGAGCGGGGGAGCGGTATACTTACAGTCCGTGTGGCTCCCAGGGCGCTCCAGAATGACGTCAGAGCGCCCCATGCGCATGGATCACGTGATCCATGCGATCACGTGATCCATGCGTGTAGGGCGCCCTGACGTCACTCTGGAGCGCCCCAGGAGCCGCACGGATGGCAAGTATACTGCTCCCCCGCTCCCCACTACACTTTACCATGGCAACCGGGACTTTAATAGCGTCCTGGCTGCCATGGTAACCATTGAGAAAAAGGTAAACGTCGGATCCGGCGATGCGCAGAAACGACGTTTAGCTTAAGGCCGGATCCGGATTAATGCCTTTCAATGGGCATTAATTCCGGATCCAGCCTTGCGGCAAGTGTTCCGGATTTTTGGAAGAAACAAAAAGCGCAGCATGCTGCGGTATTTGCTGCGTCCAAAAAACTTTCCGGTCCTGAACTGAAAACATCCTGATGCATCCTGAACAGATTTCTCTCCATTCAGAATGCATTGGGGTGATCCTGATCAGTATTTTTTCGGTATAGAGACCCGACGACGGATCTCTATGCCGGAAAAGAAAAACGCTAGTGTGAAAGAGCCCTAACCGGGAGCGATGCCTCGGAGACTACTCAAACCCAACAATAGCTGATCTCATCAGGGAGACCAGCTACAAATAACACCGCGGAGCCTCACTTAAGAGTCTCAGCACAGCGTCCGAAGTGCAAAGTTCCCTGGGAAACAGGAATATGCTAAATAAATGTGGAGCCCCAGTATTGGGTCTACAACACAAAGAAAGCCGGATATCCCTCAAAGGAAGGAAAAGGTTATAAACATAAATAAACACAATGAATATATACGACGTTGATATAAGGCGATATAAGCTTAAAATAAGTAACTAAACACAACGATATCGTGGACATAAAGCGATATAAGCTCAGCGATACATGTGGGAGGAGAAACCCCAATATACATTATAACAAAGCTGTTATTCGGTTAGGATAATAAAACAAGAAGTTGAGTTTTATCCATCACTTCTGTCCAGAGGAAGCCTCTCGATATCAGGACAGGCCTGTCTGATCCTAGACACCAATATGGAGTGGTGAATACATTCTGCCCCCTCTAACCAACTGCACCTCACATGGCTTCAGGAATGGGCGAATCCCTCCAAGGATATAACTCAGAAGAGATACCTGTCTCCTCCCGCCCCGTCCCGGACTATCCTCACACGACTTCAGGAATGGGCGAATCCCTCCAAGGATATAACTCAGAAGAGATACCTGTCTCCTCCCGCCCCGTCCCGGACTATGCTCACACGGCTTCAGTAATGGGCGAATCCCTCCAAGGATATAACTCAGAAGAGATACCTGTCTCCTTCCGCCCCGTCCCGGACTATCCTCACATGGCTTCAGTAATGGGCGAATCCCTCCAAGGATATTACTCAGAAGAGATACCTGTCTCCTTCCGCCCCGTCCCGGACTATCCTTACACGGCTTCAGTAATGGGCGAATCCCTCCAAGGATATAACTCAGAAGAGATACCTGTCTCCTCCCGCCCCGTCCCGGACTATCCTCACATGGCTTCAGGAATGGGCGAATCCCTCCAAGGATATAACGTAGAAGAGATACCTGTCTCCTCCCGCCCCGTCCCGGACTATCCTCACATGATTTCAGGAATGGGCAAATCCCTCCAAGGATATAACTCAGAAGAGATACCTGTCTCCTCCCGCCCCGTCCCGGACTATCCTCACATGGCTTCAGGAATGGGCGAATCCCTCCAAGGATATAACGTAGAAGAGATACCTGTCTCCTCCCGCCCCGTCCTGGACTATCCTCACATGGCTTCAGGAATGGGCGAATCCCTCCAAGGATATAACGTAGAAGAGATACCTGTCTCCTCCCGCCCCGTCCCGGACTATCCTTACACGGCTTCAGTAATGGGCGAATCCCTCCAAGGATATAACATAGAAGAGATACCTGTCTCCTCCCGCCCCGTCCCGGACTATGCTCACATGGCTTCAGTAATGGGCGAATCCCTCCAAGGATATAACTCAGAAGAGATACCTGTCTCCTTCCGCCCCGTCCCGGACTATCCTTACACGGCTTCAGTAATGGGCGAATCCCTCCAAGGATATAACTCAGAAGAGATACCTGTCTCCTCCTGCTCCGTCCCGGACTATCCTCACATGGCTTCAGGAATGGGCGAATCGCTCCAAGGATATAACTCAGAAGAGATAACTGTCTCCTCCCGCCCCGTCCCGGACTATCCTCACATGGCTTCAGGAATGAGCGAATCCCTCCAAGGAGATAACTAGGAAGAGATACCTGTCTCCTCCCGCCCCGTCCTGGACTATCCTCACATGTATGACCTGGGAAGACTATTAAGACACACAACATAATGGGAAGAACCTGGAACAGGTCTTTCCAGTGGAATTTATCACCCAGCTTGGTGAAGAATGCTACTATCTATATATATATACAATCATCTGATCCTCTGATAGATTAGGAGTCTGGATTCTTCTGCAGGTAGAATGAAGCCTCACAATATCCTAAGACTACATATCAGTATGGAGATGACCAATTATTAATGTGTTTATGTATTCGCCAATCTAGATGATATGACGTCACCCACATTATCCAATTAGTCTTAATAAAATGACAGATCATTCTTCATGTCTCTTACCAAGTCCTAGCAGGAATCGCACCTCTGCTCCTAGGAAAGCTGGGTGGTCCGTCATCGCATCTCACCATGACTCTCATATTGATGGACCCCTCTCTCTTGGGTGTTCTGGCTGAATTTTGGAATGTCCTCGTTCTTTGCTTCTGAGTCTTCTTCTTGTTTCCCCTCTTATCTCATGTCACCTCCCTCTGGATTAAGATCTTCCAATCATACGCTCATATAGTAATGATCCTATGAGATCATATTTACCCATAATGCGACTGTGGAGGCTGGTGTAATGATATCCATCTGTCTCCAGATGGCACTGTTGTGTAGGCTATTAGCACCATACTATAAAGAGTTATTTTTGTTACTCTTGCATTATATACCTTTGACCTTCATCGTCATAAATCAGAGATAGGGATTAACGTGGACATTTTGAAATAACTAAAGACAGACCTCTAGGCGTCTCTCTGAATGATTCTCACACTGACATGTCTGGAGAATCCAGTGTACTCCCTACACATAAACCCACATCTGTGATAATAACTTTTTTAAATACACTGTTCTCTGTATTCAACAGAAAATTTATACACAGACCAAACTTTGTATGACCTCATGTTGGCCTGTTCCAGCCATACAGCAAAACTGTGGTTCATTCAGTCTCTTAAAGAAAATGAGCATCTATTTTGACTATAATATGATCAGGTATCATATACACTCATGAAAATGCCCGACAATATATATATATAAATACGATAGAGGACAGTATACTGTGTATATATAGTACAGAGGACAGTATACTGTATATATATAGTACAGAGGACAGTATACTGTATATATATAATACAGAGGGCAGTATACTGTATATATACTACAGAGGACAGTATACTGTATATATATTACAGAGGACAGTATACTGTATATATACTACAGAGGACAATATACTGTATATATATACTACAGAGGACAGTATACTGTATATACACTACAGAGGACAGTATTCTGTATATATATACTACAGAGGACAGTGTACTGTATATTTACTACAGAGGACAGTATACTGTATATATACTACAGAGGATAGTATACTGTATATACTACAGAGGACAGTATACTGTGTATACACTACAGAGGACAGTATACTGTATATATACTACAGGGGACAGTATACTGTATATATACTACAGAGGACAGTATACTGTATATACTACAGAGGACAGTATACTGTATATATACTACAGAGGACTGTATACTGTATATATATTACAGAGGACAGTATACTGTATATATACTACAGAGGACAATATACTGTATATATACTACAGAGGACAGTATACTGTATATACACTACAGAGGACAGTATTCTGTATATATATACTACAGAGGACAGTGTACTGTATATATACTACAGAGGACAGTGTACTGTATATATACTACAGAGGACAGTATACTGTATATATACTACAGAGGATAGTATACTGTATATACTACAGAGGACAGTATACTGTGTATACACTACAGAGGACAGTATAATGTATATATACTACAGAGGACAGTATACTGTATATATACTACAGAGGACAGTATACTGTATATACACTACAGAGGACAGTATTCTGTATATATATACTACAGAGGACAGTATACTGTATATATACTACAGAGGACAGTATACTGTATATATACTACAGAGGACAGTATACTATATATATACTACAGAGGACAGGATACTGTATATACTACAGAGGACAGTATACTGTATATATACTACAGAGGATAGTATACTGTATATACTACAGAGGACAGTATACTGTATATACACTACAGAGGACAGTATACTGTATATATACTACAGAGGACAGTATACTGTATATATACTACAGAGGACAGTATACTGTATATACACTACAGAGGACAGTATACTGTATATATACTACAGAGGACAGTATACTGTATATATACTACAGAGGACAGTATACTGTATATATACTACAGAGGACAGTATACTGTATATATACTACAGAGGACAGTATACTGTATATATACTACAGAGGACAGTATACTGTATATATACTACAGAGGACAGTATACTGTATATATACTACAGAGGACAGTATACTGTATATACACTACAGAGGACAGTATACTGTATATATACTACAGAGGACAGTATACTGTATATATACTACAGAGGACAGTATACTGTATATATACACTACAGAGGACAGTATACTGTATATATACTACAGAGGACAGTATACTGTATATATACTACAGAGGACAGTATACTGTATATATACTACAGAGGACAGTATACTGTATATATACTACAGAGGACAGTATACTGTATATATACTACAGAGGACAGTATACTGTATATATACTACAGAGGACAGTATACTGTATATATACTACAGAGGACAGTATACTGTATATATACTACAGAGGACAGTATACTGTATATATATACTACAGAGGACAGTATACTGTATATACACTACAGAGGACAGTATACTGTATATATACTACAGAGGACAGTATACTGTATATACACTACAGAGGACAGTATACTGTATATATACTACAGAGGACAGTATACTGTATATATACTACAGAGGACAGTATACTGTATATATATACTACAGAGGACAGTATACTGTATATATACTACAGAGGACAGTATACTGTATATATACTACAGAGGACAGTATACTGTATATACACTACAGAGGACAGTATACTGTATATATACTACAGAGGACAGTATACTGTATATATACTACAGAGGACAGTATACTGTATATATACTACAGAGGACAGTATACTGTATATATACTACAGAGGACAGTATACTGTATATACTACAGAGGACAGTATACTGTATATACACTACAGAGGACAGTATACTGTATATATACTACAGAGGACAGTATACTGTATATATACTACAGAGGACAGTATACTGTATATACTACAGAGGACAGTATACTGTATATATACTACAGAGGACAGTATACTGTATATATACTACAGAGGACAGTATACTGTATATATACTACAGAGGACAGTATACTGTATATACACTACAGAGGACAGTATACTGTATATATACTACAGAGGACAGTATACTGTATATATACTACAGAGGACAGTATACTGTATATACACTACAGAGGACAGTATACTGTATATATACTACAGAGGACAGTATACTGTATATATACTACAGAGGACAGTATACTGATATATACTACAGAGGACAGTATACTGTATATATACTACAGAGGACAGTATACTGTATATATACTACAGAGGACAGTATACTGTATATATACTACAGAGGACAGTATACTGTATATATACTACAGAGGACAGTATACTGTATATACACTACAGAGGACAGTATACTGTATATATACTACAGAGGACAGTATACTGTATATATACTACAGAGGACAGTATACTGTATATATACTACAGAGGACAGTATACTGTATATATACTACAGAGGACAGTATACTATATATATACTACAGAGGACAGTATACTGTATATATACTACAGAGGACAGTATACTGTATATACTACTACAGAGGACAGTATACTGTATATATACTACAGAGGACAGTATACTGTATATATACTACAGAGGACAGTATACTGTATATATAACTACAGAGGACAGTATACTGTATATACACTACAGAGGACAGTATACTGTATATATACTACAGAGGACAGTATACTGTATATATACTACAGAGGACAGTATACTGTATATATACTACAGAGGACAGTATACTGTATATATACTACAGAGGACAGTATACTGTATATACACTACAGAGGACAGTATACTGTATATATACACTACAGAGGACAGTATACTGTATATATACTACAGAGGACAGTATACTGTATATATACTACAGAGGACAGTATACTGTATATACTACAGAGGACAGTATACTGTATATACACTACAGAGGACAGTATACTGTATATATACTACAGAGGACAGTATACTGTATATATACTACAGAGGACAGTATACTGTATATACACTACAGAGGACAGTATACTGTATATACACTACAGAGGACAGTATACTGTATATACTACAGAGGACAGTATACTGTGTATACACTACAGAGGACAGTATACTGTATATATACTACAGAGAGACAGTATACTGTATATATACTACAGAGGACAGTATACTGTATATACTACAGAGGACAGTATACTGTATATATACTACAGAGGACTGTATACTGTATATATATTACAGAGGACAGTATACTGTATATATACTACAGAGGACAATATACTGTATATATACTACAGAGGACAGTATACTGTATATACACTACAGAGGACAGTATTCTGTATATATATACTACAGAGGACAGTGTACTGTATATATACTACAGAGGACAGTGTACTGTATATTTACTACAGAGGACAGTATACTGTATATATACTACAGAGGATAGTATACTGTATATACTACAGAGGACAGTATACTGTGTATACACTACAGAGGACAGTATACTGTATATATACTACAGAGGACAGTATACTGTATATATACTACAGAGGACAGTATACTGTATATACTACAGAGGACAGTATACTGTATATATACTACAGAGGACTGTATACTGTATATATATTACAGAGGACAGTATACTGTATATATACTACAGAGGACAATATACTGTATATATACTACAGAGGACAGTATACTGTATATACACTACAGAGGACAGTATTCTGTATATATATACTACAGAGGACAGTGTACTGTATATATACTACAGAGGACAGTGTACTGTATATATACTACAGAGGACAGTATACTGTATATATACTACAGAGGATAGTATACTGTATATACTAAAGAGGACAGTGTACTGTGTATACACTACAGAGGACAGTATAATGTATATATACTACAGAGGACAGTATACTGTATATATACTACAGAGGACAATATACTGTATATACACTACAGAGGACAGTATTCTGTATATATATACTACAGAGGACAGTGTACTGTATATATACTACAGAGGACAGTATACTGTATATATACTACAGAGGACAGTATACTATATATATACTACAGAGGACAGGATACTGTATATACTACAGAGGACAGTATACTGTATATATACTACAGAGGATAGTATACTGTATATACTACAGAGGACAGTATACTGTATATACACTACAGAGGACAGTATACTGTATATATACTACAGAGAGCAGTATACTGTATATATATACTACAGATGACAGTATACTGTATATATACACTACAGAGGACAGTATACTGTATATATACTACAGAGGACAGTATACTGTATATATGCTACAGAGGACAGTATACTGTATATATACTACAGAGGACAGTATACTGTATATATACTACAGAGGTCAGTATACTGTATATATGCTACAGAGGACAGTATACTGTATATACACTACAGAGGACAGTATACTGTATATATACTACAGAGGACAGTATACTGTATATATACTACAGAGGACAGTATACTGTATATACACTAACGAGGACAGTATACTGTATATACACTACAGAGGACAGTATACTGTATATATACTACAGAGGACAGTATACTGTATATACTACAGAGGACAGTATACTGTATATATACTACAGAGGACAGTATACTGTATATACTACAGAGGACAGTATACTGTATATACACTACAGAGGACAGTATACTGTATATATACTACAGAGGACAGTATAGTGTATATATACTACAGAGGACAGTTTACTGTATATACTACAGAGGACAGTATACTGTATATACTACAGAGGACAGTATACTGTATATACATTACAGAGGACAGTATACTGTATATATACTACAGAGGACAGTATACTGTATATACACTACAGAGGACAATGTACTGTATATATACTACCGAGGACAGTATAGTGTATATATACTTCAGAGGACAGTCTACTGTATATACACTACAGAGGACAGTATACTGTATATATACTACAGAGGACAGTATACTGTATATATACTACAGAGGACAGTCTACTGTATATACTACAGAGGACAGTATACTGTATATACACTACAGAGGACAGTATACTGTATATATACTACAGAGGACAGTATACTGTATATATACTACAGAGGACAGTGTACTGTATATACTACAGAGGACAGTATACTGTATATACACTACAGAGGACAGTATACTGTATATACACTACAGAGGACAATGTACTGTATATATAGTACAGAGGACAGTATAGTATATATATACTACAGAGGACAGTATACTGTATATATACTACGGAGGACAGTATACTGTATATATACTACAGAGGACAGTATACTGTATATACACTAACGAGGACAATATACTGTGAGGGGGCACATATCTGGGCATAACTACTGTCAGGGGATATATCTGGCCATAACTACTGTGAGGGGGCACATATCTGGGCATATTACTGTGAGGGGGCACATATCTGGGCATAACTACTGTCAGGGGGATATATCTGGCCATAACTACTGTGAGGGGGCACATATCTGGGCATATTACTGTGAGGGGCACATATCTGGGCATAACTACTGTGAGGGGGCACATATCTGGGCATAACTACTGTGAGGGGCACATATCTAGGCATAACTACTGTGAGGGGCACATATCTGGGCATAACTACTGTGAGGGGCACATATCTGGGCATAACTACTGTGAGGGGGCACATATCTGGGCATAACTACTGTCAGGGGATATATCTGGCCATAACTACTGTGAGGGGGCACATATCTGGGCATATTACTGTGAGGGGGCACATATCTGGGCATAACTACTGTCAGGGGGATATATCTGGCCATAACTACTGTGAGGGGGCACATATCTGGGCATATTACTGTGAGGGGGCATTTAGGGGACTGGGTGGGATTAGGTGTTTAGTTATACTTTGCTATCCTCAGTCCAGGGCCCCTCCTAGTGATGTGTAGAGGAGATACTTATGTTATCCTCAGCCCGGGGCCCCTCTTAGTGATGTGTAGTGAGGGGGATATTATGTTATCCTCAGCCCGGGCCCCTCCTAGTGATGTGTAGTGAGGAGATAATTATGTTATCCTCAGCCCGGGGCCCTCCTAGTGATGTGTAGTGACGGGGTTATTATCTTATCCTCTGCCCGGGCCCCTCCTAGTGATGTGTAGTGAGGAGATAATTATGTTATCCTCAGCCCGGGGCCCCTCCTAGTGATGTGTAGTGAGGAGATAATTATGTTATCCTCAGCCCGGGCCCCTCCTGGTGATGTGTAGTGAGGAGATAATTATGTTATCCTCAGCCCGGGCCCCTCCTGGTGATGTGTAGTGAGGGGGTTATTATGTTATGCTTAGACCAGGGCCGACTATATCACATGGCCTCCCGCCCTCCTATCACCTTCTCACTTTCACTTCTCCTCGTGGTTTCTCTTCCGGGTATTTTTCTCATTTCCTTCCAAATCAGACATTAACATTAACTCTTCAAACACCAAGAGGGAAAAAGCGGAGGAATCCCCGAAATCCTGTAAGTTATATTATTATACAGGAGGCTGAGGACAGTGAGGTAACTGTACATTATATTATATTACAGGGGGACAGTGAGGTAACTGTACATTATATTATATTACAGGAGGACAGTGAGGTAACTGTACATTATATTATATTACAGGAGGACAGTGAGGTAACTGTACATTATATTATATTACAGGAGGACAGTGAGGTAACTGTACATTATATTATATTACAGGGGACAGTGAGGTAACTGTACATTATATTATATTACAGGGGACAGTGAGGGTAACTGTACATTATATTATATTACAGGAGGACAGTGAGGTAACTGTACATTATATTATATTACAGGAGGACAGTGAGGTAACTGTACATTATATTATATTACAGTGGGACAGTGAGGTAACTGTACATTATATTATATTACAGGAGGACAGTGAGGTAACTGTACATTATATTATATTACAGGAGGACAGTGAGGTAACTGTACATTATATTATATTACAGGAGGACAGTGAGGTAACTGTACATTATATTATATTACAGGAGGACAGTGAGGTAACTGTACATTATATTATATTACAGGGGGACAGTGAGGTAACTGTACATTATATTATATTACAGGAGGACAGTGAGGTAACTGTACATTATATTATATTACAGGAGGACAGTGAGGTAACTGTACATTATATTATATTACAGGAGGACAGTGAGGTAACTGTACATTATATTATATTACAGGAGGACAGTGAGGTAACTGTACATTATATTATATTACAGGGGGACAGTGAGGTAACTGTACATTATATTATATTACAGGAGGACAGTGAGGTAACTGTACATTATATTATATTACAGGAGGACAGTGAGGTAACTGTACATTATATTATATTACAGGAGGACAGTGAGGTAACTGTACATTATATTATATTACAGGAGGACAGTGAGGTAACTGTACATTATATTATATTACAGGAGGACAGTGAGGTAACTGTACATTATATTATATTACAGGAGGACAGTGAGGTAACTGTACATTATATTATATTACAGGAGGACAGTGAGGTAACTGTACATTATATTATATTACAGGAGGACAGTGAGGTAACTGTACATTATATTATATTACAGGAGGACAGTGAGGTAACTGTACATTATATTATATTACAGGAGGACAGTGAGGTAACTGTACATTATATTATATTACAGGAGGACAGTGAGGTAACTGTACATTATATTATATTACAGGAGGACAGTGAGGTAACTGTACATTATATTATATTACAGGAGGACAGTGAGGTAACTGTACATTATATTATATTACAGGGGGACAGTGAGGTAACTGTACATTATATTATATTACAGGAGGACAGTGAGGTAACTGTACATTATATTATATTACAGGAGGACAGTGAGGTAACTGTACATTATATTATATTACAGGAGGACAGTGAGGTAACTGTACATTATATTATATTACAGGAGGACAGTGAGGTAACTGTACATTATATTATATTACAGGGGACAGTGAGGTAACTGTACATTATATTATATTACAGGAGGACAGTGAGGTAACTGTACATTATATTATATTACAGGAGGACAGTGAGGTAACTGTACATTATATTATATTACAGGAGGACAGTGAGGTAACTGTACATTATATTATATTACAGGAGGACAGTGAGGTAACTGTACATTATATTATATTACAGGAGGACAGTGAGGTAACTGTACATTATATTATATTACAGGAGGACAGTGAGGTAACTGTACATTATATTATATTACAGGAGGACAGTGAGGTAACTGTACATTATATTATATTACAGGAGGACAGTGAGGTAACTGTACATTATATTATATTACAGGAGGACAGTGAGGTAACTGTACATTATATTATATTACAGGAGGACAGTGAGGTAACTGTACATTATATTATATTACAGGAGGACAGTGAGGTAACTGTACATTATATTATATTACAGGAGGACAGTGAGGTAACTGTACATTATATTATATTACAGGAGGACAGTGAGGTAACTGTACATTATATTATATTACAGGAGGACAGTGAGGTAACTGTACATTATATTATATTACAGGGGGACAGTGAGGTAACTGTACATTATATTATATTACAGGAGGACAGTGAGGTAACTGTACATTATATTATATTACAGGAGGACAGTGAGGTAACTGTACATTATATTATATTACAGGAGGACAGTGAGGTAACTGTACATTATATTATATTACAGGAGGACAGTGAGGTAACTGTACATTATATTATATTACAGGAGGACAGTGAGGTAACTGTACATTATATTATATTACAGGAGGACAGTGAGGTAACTGTACATTATATTATATTACAGGAGGACAGTGAGGTAACTGTACATTATATTATATTACAGGAGGACAGTGAGGTAACTGTACATTATATTATATTACAGGAGGACAGTGAGGTAACTGTACATTATATTATATTACAGGGGGACAGTGAGGTAACTGTACATTATATTATATTACAGGAGGACAGTGAGGTAACTGTACATTATATTATATTACAGGAGGACAGTGAGGTAACTGTACATTATATTATATTACAGGAGGACAGTGAGGTAACTGTACATTATATTATATTACAGGAGGACAGTGAGGTAACTGTACATTATATTATATTACAGGGGGACAGTGAGGTAACTGTACATTATATTATATTACAGGAGGACAGTGAGGTAACTGTACATTATATTATATTACAGGAGGACAGTGAGGTAACTGTACATTATATTATATTACAGGAGGACAGTGAGGTAACTGTACATTATATTATATTACAGGAGGACAGTGAGGTAACTGTACATTATATTATATTACAGGAGGACAGTGAGGTAACTGTACATTATATTATATTACAGGAGGACAGTGAGGTAACTGTACATTATATTATATTACAGGAGGACAGTGAGGTAACTGTACATTATATTATATTACAGGAGGACAGTGAGGTAACTGTACATTATATTATATTACAGGAGGACAGTGAGGTAACTGTACATTATATTATATTACAGGAGGACAGTGAGGTAACTGTACATTATATTATATTACAGGAGGACAGTGAGGTAACTGTACATTATATTATATTACAGGAGGACAGTGAGGTAACTGTACATTATATTATATTACAGGAGGACAGTGAGGTAACTGTACATTATATTATATTACAGGAGGACAGTGAGGTAACTGTACATTATATTATATTACAGGAGGACAGTGAGGTAACTGTACATTATATTATATTACAGGAGGACAGTGAGGTAACTGTACATTATATTATATTACAGGAGGACAGTGAGGTAACTGTACATTATATTATATTACAGGAGGACAGTGAGGTAACTGTACATTATATTATATTACAGGAGGACAGTGAGGTAACTGTACATTATATTATATTACAGGAGGACAGTGAGGTAACTGTACATTATATTATATTACAGGGGGACAGTGAGGTAACTGTACATTATATTATATTACAGGAGGACAGTGAGGTAACTGTACATTATATTATATTACAGGAGGACAGTGAGGTAACTGTACATTATATTATATTACAGGAGGACAGTGAGGTAACTGTACATTATATTATATTACAGGAGGACAGTGAGGTAACTGTACATTATATTATATTACAGGAGGACAGTGAGGTAACTGTACATTATATTATATTACAGGAGGACAGTGAGGTAACTGTACATTATATTATATTACAGGAGGACAGTGAGGTAACTGTACATTATATTATATTACAGGAGGACAGTGAGGTAACTGTACATTATATTATATTACAGGAGGACAGTGAGGTAACTGTACATTATATTATATTACAGGAGGACAGTGAGGTAACTGTACATTATATTATATTACAGGAGGACAGTGAGGTAACTGTACATTATATTATATTACAGGAGGACAGTGAGGTAACTGTACATTATATTATATTACAGGAGGACAGTGAGGTAACTGTACATTATATTATATTACAGGAGGACAGTGAGGTAACTGTACATTATATTATATTACAGGAGGACAGTGAGGTAACTGTACATTATATTATATTACAGGAGGACAGTGAGGTAACTGTACATTATATTATATTACAGGAGGACAGTGAGGTAACTGTACATTATATTATATTACAGGAGGACAGTGAGGTAACTGTACATTATATTATATTACAGGGGACAGTGAGGTAACTGTACATTATATTATATTACAGGAGGACAGTGAGGTAACTGTACATTATATTATATTACAGGAGGACAGTGAGGTAACTGTACATTATATTATATTACAGGAGGACAGTGAGGTAACTGTACATTATATTATATTACAGGAGGACAGTGAGGTAACTGTACATTATATTATATTACAGGAGGACAGTGAGGTAACTGTACATTATATTATATTACAGGGGGACAGTGAGGTAACTGTACATTATATTATATTACAGGAGGACAGTGAGGTAACTGTACATTATATTATATTACAGGAGGACAGTGAGGTAACTGTACATTATATTATATTACAGGAGGACAGTGAGGTAACTGTACATTATATTATATTACAGGAGGACAGTGAGGTAACTGTACATTATATTATATTACAGGAGGACAGTGAGGTAACTGTACATTATATTATATTACAGGAGGACAGTGAGGTAACTGTACATTATATTATATTACAGGAGGACAGTGAGGTAACTGTACATTATATTATATTACAGGAGGACAGTGAGGTAACTGTACATTATATTATATTACAGGAGGACAGTGAGGTAACTGTACATTATATTATATTACAGGAGGACAGTGAGGTAACTGTACATTATATTATATTACAGGAGGACAGTGAGGTAACTGTACATTATATTATATTACAGGAGGACAGTGAGGTAACTGTACATTATATTATATTACAGGAGGACAGTGAGGTAACTGTACATTATATTATATTACAGGAGGACAGTGAGGTAACTGTACATTATATTATATTACAGGGGACAGTGAGGTAACTGTACATTATATTATATTACAGGAGGACAGTGAGGTAACTGTACATTATATTATATTACAGGAGGACAGTGAGGTAACTGTACATTATATTATATTACAGGAGGACAGTGAGGTAACTGTACATTATATTATATTACAGGAGGACAGTGAGGTAACTGTACATTATATTATATTACAGGAGGACAGTGAGGTAACTGTACATTATATTATATTACAGGAGGACAGTGAGGTAACTGTACATTATATTATATTACAGGAGGACAGTGAGGTAACTGTACATTATATTATATTACAGGAGGACAGTGAGGTAACTGTACATTATATTATATTACAGGAGGACAGTGAGGTAACTGTACATTATATTATATTACAGGAGGACAGTGAGGTAACTGTACATTATATTATATTACAGGAGGACAGTGAGGTAACTGTACATTATATTATATTACAGGAGGACAGTGAGGTAACTGTACATTATATTATATTACAGGAGGACAGTGAGGTAACTGTACATTATATTATATTACAGGAGGACAGTGAGGTAACTGTACATTATATTATATTACAGGAGGACAGTGAGGTAACTGTACATTATATTATATTACAGGAGGACAGTGAGGTAACTGTACATTATATTATATTACAGGAGGACAGTGAGGTAACTGTACATTATATTATATTACAGGAGGACAGTGAGGTAACTGTACATTATATTATATTACAGGAGGACAGTGAGGTAACTGTACATTATATTATATTACAGGAGGACAGTGAGGTAACTGTACATTATATTATATTACAGGAGGACAGTGAGGTAACTGTACATTATATTATATTACAGGAGGACAGTGAGGTAACTGTACATTATATTATATTACAGGAGGACAGTGAGGTAACTGTACATTATATTATATTACAGGAGGACAGTGAGGTAACTGTACATTATATTATATTACAGGAGGACAGTGAGGTAACTGTACATTATATTATATTACAGGAGGACAGTGAGGTAACTGTACATTATATTATATTACAGGAGGACAGTGAGGTAACTGTACATTATATTATATTACAGGAGGACAGTGAGGTAACTGTACATTATATTATATTACAGGAGGACAGTGAGGTAACTGTACATTATATTATATTACAGGAGGACAGTGAGGTAACTGTACATTATATTATATTACAGGGGGACAGTGAGGTAACTGTACATTATATTATATTACAGGGGACAGTGAGGTAACTGTACATTATATTATATTACAGGAGGACAGTGAGGTAACTGTACATTATATTATATTACAGGAGGACAGTGAGGTAACTGTACATTATATTATATTACAGGAGGACAGTGAGGTAACTGTACATTATATTATATTACAGGAGGACAGTGAGGTAACTGTACATTATATTATATTACAGGAGGACAGTGAGGTAACTGTACATTATATTATATTACAGGAGGACAGTGAGGTAACTGTACATTATATTATATTACAGGAGGACAGTGAGGTAACTGTACATTATATTATATTACAGGAGGACAGTGAGGTAACTGTACATTATATTATATTACAGGAGGACAGTGAGGTAACTGTACATTATATTATATTACAGGAGGACAGTGAGGTAACTGTACATTATATTATATTACAGGAGGACAGTGAGGTAACTGTACATTATATTATATTACAGGAGGACAGTGAGGTAACTGTACATTATATTATATTACAGGAGGACAGTGAGGTAACTGTACATTATATTATATTACAGGAGGACAGTGAGGTAACTGTACATTATATTATATTACAGGAGGACAGTGAGGTAACTGTACATTATATTATATTACAGGAGGACAGTGAGGTAACTGTACATTATATTATATTACAGGAGGACAGTGAGGTAACTGTACATTATATTATATTACAGGAGGACAGTGAGGTAACTGTACATTATATTATATTACAGGAGGACAGTGAGGTAACTGTACATTATATTATATTACAGGAGGACAGTGAGGTAACTGTACATTATATTATATTACAGGAGGACAGTGAGGTAACTGTACATTATATTATATTACAGGAGGACAGTGAGGTAACTGTACATTATATTATATTACAGGAGGACAGTGAGGTAACTGTACATTATATTATATTACAGGAGGACAGTGAGGTAACTGTACATTATATTATATTACAGGAGGACAGTGAGGTAACTGTACATTATATTATATTACAGGAGGACAGTGAGGTAACTGTACATTATATTATATTACAGGGGGACAGTGAGGTAACTGTACATTATATTATATTACAGGAGGACAGTGAGGTAACTGTACATTATATTATATTACAGGAGGACAGTGAGGTAACTGTACATTATATTATATTACAGGAGGACAGTGAGGTAACTGTACATTATATTATATTACAGGAGGACAGTGAGGTAACTGTACATTATATTATATTACAGGAGGACAGTGAGGTAACTGTACATTATATTATATTACAGGAGGACAGTGAGGTAACTGTACATTATATTATATTACAGGAGGACAGTGAGGTAACTGTACATTATATTATATTACAGGAGGACAGTGAGGTAACTGTACATTATATTATATTACAGGAGGACAGTGAGGTAACTGTACATTATATTATATTACAGGAGGACAGTGAGGTAACTGTACATTATATTATATTACAGGAGGACAGTGAGGTAACTGTACATTATATTATATTACAGGAGGACAGTGAGGTAACTGTACATTATATTATATTACAGGGGACAGTGAGGTAACTGTACATTATATTATATTACAGGAGGACAGTGAGGTAACTGTACATTATATTATATTACAGGAGGACAGTGAGGTAACTGTACATTATATTATATTACAGGAGGACAGTGAGGTAACTGTACATTATATTATATTACAGGAGGACAGTGAGGTAACTGTACATTATATTATATTACAGGAGGACAGTGAGGTAACTGTACATTATATTATATTACAGGAGGACAGTGAGGTAACTGTACATTATATTATATTACAGGGGACAGTGAGGTAACTGTACATTATATTATATTACAGGAGGACAGTGAGGTAACTGTACATTATATTATATTACAGGAGGACAGTGAGGTAACTGTACATTATATTATATTACAGGGGGACAGTGAGGTAACTGTACATTATATTATATTACAGGAGGACAGTGAGGTAACTGTACATTATATTATATTACAGGAGGACAGTGAGGTAACTGTACATTATATTATATTACAGGAGGACAGTGAGGTAACTGTACATTATATTATATTACAGGAGGACAGTGAGGTAACTGTACATTATATTATATTACAGGAGGACAGTGAGGTAACTGTACATTATATTATATTACAGGAGGACAGTGAGGTAACTGTACATTATATTATATTACAGGAGGACAGTGAGGTAACTGTACATTATATTATATTACAGGAGGACAGTGAGGTAACTGTACATTATATTATATTACAGGACAGTGAGGTAACTGTACATTATATTATATTACAGGAGGACAGTGAGGTAACTGTACATTATATTATATTACAGGAGGACAGTGAGGTAACTGTACATTATATTATATTACAGGACAGTGAGGTAACTGTACATTATATTATATTACAGGACAGTGAGGTAACTGTACATTATATTATATTACAGGACAGTGAGGTAACTGTACATTATATTATATTACAGGACAGTGAGGTAACTGTACATTATATTATATTACAGGACAGTGAGGTAACTGTACATTATATTATATTACAGGACAGTGAGGTAACTGTACATTATATTATATTACAGGGGGACAGTGAGGTAACCGTACATTATATTATATTACAGGGGGACAGTGAGGTAACCGTACATTATATTATATTACAGGGGGACAGTGAGGTAACTGTACATTATATTATATTACAGGAGGACAGTGAGGTAACTGTACATTATATTATATTACAGGGACAGTGAGGTAACTGTACATTATATTATATTACAGGACAGTGAGGTAACTGTACATTATATTATATTACAGGGGGACAGTGAGGTAACCGTACATTATATTATATTACAGGGGGACAGTGAGGTAACTGTACATTATATTATATTACAGGGGGACAGTGAGGTAACTGTACATTATATTATATTACAGGACAGTGAGGTAACTGTACATTATATTATATTACAGGAGGACAGTGAGGTAACTGTACATTATATTATATTACAGGGGGACAGTGAGGTAACTGTACATTATATTATATTACAGGAGGACAGTGAGGTAACTGTACATTATATTATATTACAGGAGGACATTATAGTATATTGCAGGTGAGGGGTGTCAGGTCACTTTGGGGTAACCGTACATTATAATATATTACAGGTGAGGTGTGTCAGTGAGGTAACTGTACATTATATTATATTACAGGAGGACATTATAGTATATTGCAGGTGAGGTGTCCAGGTCCCTTTTGGGGTAACCGTACATTATAATATATTACAGGTGAGGTGTGTCAGGTCACTTTGGGTTAACCGTACATTATAGTATATTACAGGTGAGGGGTGTCAGGTCACTTTGGGGTAACCGTACATTATAATATATTACAGGTGAGGTGTGTCAGGTCACTTTGGGGTAACCGTACATTATAGTATATTACAGGTGAGGGGTGTCAGGTCACTTTGGGTTAACCATGCATTATAGTATATTACAGGTGAAGGGTGTCAGGTCACTTTGGGTTAACCGTACATTATAGTATATTACAGGTGAGGGGTGTCAGGTCACTTTGGGGTAACCGTACATTATAATATATTACAGGTGAGGTGTGTCAGGTCACTTTGGGGTAACCGTACATTATAATATATTACAGGTGAGGGGTGTCAGGTCACTTTGGGTTAACCATGCATTATAGTATATTACAGGTGAGGGGTGTCAGGTCACTTTGGGTTAACCATGCATTATATCGCCTCTTGCAGCATGGAGGTGGAAGTTCAGGGTCTGACTGACGCCGTAGACACAGACTTCCTGATCCTGTACCTGGAGAGCAGGCGTCACTCTGGCGGGGGTCCGGTCTCCTCATACTCCCGCAGCGGGTCACAGGCGCTGGTCACATTTGAGAACCTTTCTGGTAAGTGGGGTGGGTTCTTGGGCCTTCATGTTCCTCCATGTTTAGCCTCCTAATGACCACCGGTCTCTGCGATCCCCAGTAGTCGCCCATCACGCTGGTGGAGCAGACCTTCGTGCCTTCTGCCTCATTGCTGACCAGTGGTGAGAGCGCCCGTCATCGCCTTCAGCAGGGTCACTTGTCTCCACATCCTGTCGTTTCCTTCCTCCGTCCTCAGCCTCTCCAGGGCCCTCATGTTCCTCACCTCCGGCTTTTCTGCTCCATGTTGACCAGTGACCACCGGTCTCTGCGCTCCCCAGTAGGCGCCCATCACGCTGGTGGAGTAGACCTTCGTGCCTTCTGCCTCATTGCTGACCAGTGGTGAGAGCGCCCGTCATCGCCTTCAGCAGGGTCACTTGTCTCCACATCCTGTCGTTTCCTTCCTCCGTCCTCAGCCTCTCCAGGGCCCTCATGTTCCTCACCTCCGGCTTTTCTGCTCCATGTTGACCAGTGACCACCGGTCTCTGCGCTCCCCAGTAGGCGCCCATCATGCTGGTGGAGCAGACCTTCGTGCCTTCTGCCTCATTGCTGACCAGTGGTGAGAGCGCCCGTCATCGCCTTCAGCAGGGTCACTTGTCTCCACATCCTGTCGTTTCCTTCCTCCGTCCCCAGCCTCTCCAGGGCCCTCATGTTCCTCACCTCCGGCTTTTCTGCTCCATGTTGACCAGTGACCACCGGTCTCTTCGCTCCCCAGTAGGCGCCCATCACACTGGTGGAGCAGACCTTCGTGCCTTCTGCCTCATTGCTGATCAGTGGTGAGAGCGCCCGTCATCGCCTCTTCAGCAGGGTCACTTGTCTCCACATCCTGTCGTTTCCTTCCTCCGTCCCCAGCCTCTCCAGGGCCCTCATGTTCCTCACCTCCGGCTTTTCTGCTCCATGTTGACCAGTGACCACCGGTCTCTGCGCTCCCCAGTAGTCGCCCATCACGCTGGTGGAGCAGACCTTCGTGCCTTCTGCCTCATTGCTGACCAGTGGTGAGAGCGCCCGTCATCGCCTTCAGCAGGGTCACTTGTCTCCACATCCTGTCGTTTCCTTCCTCCGTCCTCAGCCTCTCCAGGGCCCTCATGTTCCTCACCTCCGGCTTTTCTGCTCGATGTTGACCAGTGACCACCGGTCTCTGCGATCCCCAGTAGGTGCCCATCACCCTGGTGGAGCAGACCTTCGTGCCTTCTGCCTCATTGCTGACCAGTGGTGAGAGCGCCCGTCATCGCCTTCAGCAGGGTCACTTGTCTCCACATCCTTTCGTTTCCTTCCTCCGTCCCCAGCCTCTCCAGGGCCCTCATGTTCCTCACCTCCGGCTTTTCTGCTCCATGTTGACCAGTGACCACCGGTCTCTGCGTTCTCCAGTAGCGCCTCATCATGCTGGTGGAGCAGACCTTCGTGCCTTCTGCCTCATTGCTGACCAGTGGTGAGAGCGCCCGTCATTGCCTTCAGCAGGGTCACTTGTCTCCACATCCTTTCGTTTCCTTCCTCCGTCCCCAGCCTCTCCAGGGCCCTCATGTTCCTCACCTCCGGCTTTTCTGCTCCATGTTGACCAGTGACCACCGGTCTCTGCGTTCTCCAGTAGGCGCCCATCATGCTGGTGGAGCAGACCTTCGTGCCTTCTGCCTCATTGCTGACCAGTGGTGAGAGCGCCCGTCATCGCCTTCAGCAGGGTCACTTGTCTCCACATCCTGTCGTTTCCTTCCTCCGTCCCCAGCCTCTCCAGGGCCCTCATGTTCCTCACCTCCGGCTTTTCTGCTCCATGTTGACCAGTGACCACCGGTCTCTGCGCTCCCCAGTAGGTGCCCATCACCCTGGTGGAGCAGACCTTTGTGCCTTCTGCCTCATTGCTGACTAGTGGTGAGAGCGCCCGTCATCGCCTTCAGCAGGGTCACTTGTCTCCACATCCTGTCGTTTCCTTCCTCCGTCCTCAGCCTCTCCAGGGCCCTCATGTTCCTCACCTCCGGCTTTTCTGCTCCATGTTGACCAGTGACCACCGGTCTCTGCGTTCTCCAGTAGGCGCCCATCACGCTGGTGGAGCAGACCTTCGTGTCTTCTGCCTCATTGCTGACCAGTGGTGAGAGCGCCCGTCATCGCCTTCAGCAGGGTCACTTGTCTCCACATCCTGTCGTTTCCTTCCTCCGTCCTCAGCCTCTCCAGGGCCCTCAGGTTCCTCACCTCCGGCTTTTCTGCTCGATGTTGACCAGTGACCACCGGTCTCTTCGCTCCCCAGTAGGCGCCCATCACACTGGTGGAGCAGACCTTTGTGCCTTCTGCCTCATTGCTGATCAGTGGTGAGAGCGCCCGTCATCGCCTTCAGCAGGGTCACTTGTCTCCACATCCTGTCGTTTCCTTCCTCCGTCCTCAGCCTCTCCAGGGCCCTCATGTTCCTCACCTCCGGCTTTTCTGCTCCATGTTGACCAGTGACCACCGGTCTCTGCGATCCCCAGTAGGCGCCCATCACTCTGGTGGAGCAGACCTTCGTGCCTTCTGCCTCATTGCTGACTAGTGGTGAGAGCGCCCGTCATCGCCTTCAGCAGGGTCACTTGTCTCCACATCCTGTCGTTTCCTTCCTCCGTCCCCAGTCTCTCCAGGGCCCTCATGTTCCTCACCTCCGGCTTTTCTGCTCCATGTTGACCAGTGACCACCGGTCTCTGCGATCCCCAGTAGGCGCCCATCACGCTGGTGGAGCAGACCTTCGTGCCTTCTGCCTTATTGCTGACTAGTGGTGAGAGCGCCCGTCATCGCCTTCAGCAGGGTCACTTGTCTCCACATCCTGTCGTTTCCTTCCTCCGTCCCCAGCCTCTCCAGGGCCCTCATGTTCCTCACCTCCGGCTTTTCTGCTCCATGTTGACCAGTGACCACCGGTCTCTGCGCTCCCCAGTAGGCGCCCATCACGCTGGTGGAGCAGACCTTCGTGCCTTCTGCCTCATTGCTGACCAGTGGTGAGAGCGCCCGTCATCGCCTTCAGCAGGGTCACTTGTCTCCACATCCTGTCGTTTCCTTCCTCCGTCCCCAGCCTCTCCAGGGCCCTCATGTTCCTCACCTCCGGCTTTTCTGCTCCATGTTGACCAGTGACCACCGGTCTCTTCGCTCCCCAGTAGGCGCCCATCACGCTGGTGGAGCAGACCTTCGTGCCTTCTGCCTCATTGCTGATCAGTGGTGAGAGCGCCCGTCATCGCCTTCAGCAGGGTCACTTGTCTCCACATCCTGTCTTTTCCATCCTCCGTCCTCAGCCTCTCCAGGGCCCTCATGTTCCTCACCTCCGGCTTTTCTGCTCCATGTTGACCAGTGACCACCGGTCTCTGCGCTCCCCAGTAGGCACCCATCATGCTGGTGGAGCAGACCTTCGTGCCTTCTGCCTCATTGCTGACCAGTGGTGAGAGCGCCCGTCATCGCCTTCAGCAGGGTCACTTGTCTCCACATCCTGTCTTTTCCATCCTCCGTCCTCAGCCTCTCCAGGGCCCTCATGTTCCTCACCTCCGGCTTTTCTGCTCCATGTTGACCAGTGACCACCGGTCTCTGCGCTCCCCAGTAGGCACCCATCATGCTGGTGGAGCAGACCTTCGTGCCTTCTGCCTCATTGCTGACCAGTGGTGAGAGCGCCCGTCATCGCCTTCAGCAGGGTCACTTGTCTCCACATCCTGTCGTTTCTTCCTCCGTCCTCCGTCCTCAGCCTCTCCAGGGCCCTCAGGTTCCTCACCTCCAGCTTTTCTGCTCCATGTTGACCAGTGACCACCGGTCTCTGCGCTCTCCCAGTAGGCGCCCATCACACTGGTGGAGCAGACCTTCGTGCCTTCTGCCTCATTGCTGATCAGTGGTGAGAGCGCCCGTCATCGCCTTCAGCAGGGTCACTTGTCTCCACATCCTGTCGTTTCCATCCTCCGTCCTCAGCCTCTCCAGGGCCCTCATGTTCCTCACCTCCGGCTTTTCTGCTCCATGTTGACCAGTGACCACCGGTCTCTGTGATCCCCAGTAGGCGCCCATCACTCTGGTGGAGCAGACCTTCGTGCCTTCTGCCTCATTGACCAGTGACCACCGGTCACCACCATTGCGGTGTCCTGATGTAGGCCAGCTCTTCTCTTTCTACCTGAGATTTTTCAGCCTTGTGAGGATTGTACACAGTCCCATCCCGATGGGAGTGATTGTCCACTGAGCAGCCTCAATCACAGGTCATCACCCCTCGTGGACAAGGGGCTCCTGGATCTTGTGCGCTCTATTCCTCTGTTGACTGGAGATGGTTGGTCCACTGTATTATACCTGGCGGACTCCTGACTTCTCCTTGTATCTCCATGTGTGGACGTTCTTTCCGTTTTCGCCATCTGACCTCTCCCTCCATTGTGAGACGTGAACTCTACCTTCTTCGGTTTGTCTTCTTCTCCTAGCCTCCAGTCTTGGACTCATCCTCGCCCTTCCCCCGTCTCTTCGTCTCCGTGTCCGATGGTCAGGTCATGCTGGGGGTTGCGCTGCTTTTTGTATAGACTAATGAAATGGTATTATAGTTGTGTTCAATGATCAGATTATGTTGGGAGTTGTAGTATTCTGTCTATAAGGTAATCACTGTCATGTTGGGGGTTGTAGTCTTTAATGTGTATTGCAGCTTCATAGCGTTTTGCATTTAATGCTGTCTTTTCAGATGCAGAGAACGTATTGTCTAAGGAGGAACACATTGTACAGTCTGTCAATATCCACGTGAGGCGTCCTCCCCCGTGGGATCCTGGAAAAGTGGCTCTGTGTGGCCTTCACCCGGAAGCAGAAGAGTGTTTGCTGGAATTGTATGTGGAGAATGTAAGCGGGCGAGAAGAATTCCTGCTGGTGCGGTCCTCAGACCGGAGGACGGTCCTGGTCACCTTCCATCAGCCCCTGAGTGATGAAGGTGAGTGTGGTCCGGCGCTGGGACGGGGGATTCAGCCTCACATCTAATCAGTTTGTTTTTACCTAGAATTTAACGGTTTGGAGAGAAGCATTCAGAAGCGATCCGTACATGGATCATGGCCATCTGTGCAGCGCGTCCGGCTCTGCGCTGAGGTCTTGGTGGAGAATGTTGGGAATTGTATCTCACAGGAGCTTCTGGAGATGTATTTTGAGAGTCACCGAAGTGGAGGCGGCAGAGTAAACTCCTTGACAATGCTCAGGAACAACTCTACTGCCGTCGTGTCCTTCTCTGACGTCAATGGTGAGTCCGATAACAACCAATAAGAGCGGCATGTCAGTAGAGGTGAGAGATGACATAGCACAGAGGAGATGAGACCTCCGTGATCACCGGGGTCTCTGAGAGATGACATAGTACAGAGGAGATGAGACCTCCGTGATCACCGGGGTCTCTGAGAGATCACATAGTACAGAGGAGATGAGACCTCCGTGATCACAGGGGTCTCTGAGAGATGACATAGTACAGAGGAGATGAGACCTCCGTGGTCACCAGGGTCTCTGAGAGATGACATAGTACATAGGAGATGAGACCTCTGTGATCACTGGGGTCTCTGAGAGATGACATAGTACAGAGGAGATGAGACCTCCAGGGTCTCTGAGAGATGACATAGTACAGAGGAGATGAGATCTCCAGGGTCTCTGAGGGATGACATAGTACAGAGGAGATGAGACCTCCGGGGTCTCTGAGATATGACCTAGTACAGAGGAGATGAGATCTCCAGGGTCTCAGAGATGACATAGTACAGAGGAGATGAGATCTCCGGAGTCTCTGAGAGATGACATAGTACAGAGGAGATGAGACCTCCGTGATCACTGGGGTCTCTGAGAGATGACATAGTACAGAGGAGATGTGATCTCCGGGGTCTCTGAGAGATAACAGTACAGAGGAGATGAGACCTCCGTGATCACCTGGGTCTCTGAGAGATGACATAGTACAGAGGAGATGAGACCTCCGGGGTCTCTGAGAGATGACATAGTACAGAGGAGATGAGACCTCCGGGGTCTCTGAGGGATGACATAGTACAGAGGAGATGAGACCTCCGGGGTCTCTGAGAGATGACATAGTACAGAGGAGATGAGACCTCCGGGGTCTCTGAGAGATGACATAGTACAGAGGAGATGAGACCTCCGGGGTCTCTGAGAGATGACATAGTACAGAGGAGATGAGACCTCCGTGATCACTGGGTCTCTGAGAGATGACATAGTACAGAGGAGATGAGACCTCCGGGGTCTCTGAGAGATGACATAGTACAGAGGAGATGAGACCTCCAGGGTCTCTGAGGGATGACATAGTACAGAGGAGATGAGATCTCCGGGGTCTCTGAGAGATGACATAGTACAGAGGAGATGAGACCTCCGGGGTCTCTGAGAGATGACATAGTACAGAGGAGATGAGACCTCCGTGATCACTGGGGTCTCTGAGAGAACATAGTACAGAGGAGATGTGATCTCCGGGGTCTCTGAGAGATAACAGTACAGAGGAGATGAGACCTCCGGGGTCTGTGAGAGATCACATAGTACAGAGGAGATGAGACCTCCGGGGTCTCTGAGAGATGACATAGTACAGAGGAGATGAGACCTCCGTGATCACCGGGGTCTCTGAGAGATGACATAGTACAGAGGAGATGAGACCTCCGTGATCACCGGGGTCTCTGAGAGATCACATAGTACAGAGGAGATGAGACCTCCGTGATCACCGGGGTCTCTGAGAGATGACATAGTTCAGAGGAGATGAGACCTCCGGGATCACCAGGGTCTCTGAGAGATGACATAGTACAGAGGAGATGAGACCTCCGGGATCACCAGGGTCTCTGAGAGATCACATAGTACAGAGGAGATGAGACCTCCGGGGTCTCTGAGAGATGACATAGTACAGAGGAGATGAGACCTCCGTGATCACCGGGGTCTCTGAGAGATGACATAGTACAGAGGAGATGAGACCTCCGGGGTCTCTGAGAGATGACATAGTACAGAGCCATTGGGAATGTGGGGGAAATGTGGCAAGTGCCGGCAGCCACGGCATGGACGTATGGTGGTCCTCATTATCTCCAGAGCAGGCTGCCCCCTTGGTTCAGTGCTCCACAGTCTCTGCCCGTGCCAGTAGATGTGGGTCATTCGTGGCCAGTTGTGGTTCAGTTGGCTTTTCCTCTTTGTATTTCAGTGGCCGCACGAGTTCTGAGTCGGTCGCATTCACTCCAGGACTGCCGGCTTGCTGTCTCTCCATACTACCCTGCTCTGATGGGGTCTCCAGGCACAGAGGAGACAGGACCGCCGGAAGGAAACCACAGCGAGGGGCCACAGGGTGAGGAAGAGCGCGGTGATGATCTACAGGGGCAGCTGCAGACTGGGGTGAGAACAGAGGATGAGATCGAGGTTCAGGACTGGCCTGAGGAGGCACCGAGTCACCCTGTCATAATGGACCTTTCCGAGGATCAGGCCCAAGGCCCAGCAGTGAATGACCCGAACAGGGGTCAGCAAGAAGCGGAGATGCCTGAAGGGGTGATGGCAGCAGCTCCTCCGATGGCGGCCACACGAGACAAGGAGACGAGGGTCAGCAGTGACACTGGCCCTTCACTCAGGTCCCTGCAAGAAGCGGAGGTCCTAATGGACTCATCAGAGCTTCGGTTCATGCAGGAATATCATCATGAGCTGCTGGCAGGAATGGACCAAGTGACCATAGTCCCACTGGAGGCTCAGGACCGATGTGGATTTAAGGTGAGGTTGTCCTGTCCCTGCCCCAGGTCATTATCATTCTGTGCTCCATCATCACCCAGCCTCTGCGGCCTTCTCCATGACTTGGTTCCTGTCTCCATTCATGGTCCTGTACTCTTATATGGTCCCATCGTAGCTCATGATCCTGTAGAGTCAGGGGCGGACTGCGAACTTAAAGTGGCCCTGGGAAAAGAAAAACTAAAAGTGGCCCCATTTTGTAATCAGGTCCAAATTAACAGAAGGCGGGGCTACAGAAGTCCCAACCAAGCAGAACCAAATACCACAGTGCAGCACAATATACTGCCCCCAAAGCCGTCCCTCTGCCTCTTCTGTCCTCCTCCTCCAGCTGTCACTGGGGGCTTAGGGGGTGAGGTGCGGCCACAGCAGATGAGTTCAGGAGGACATGTGCGGGCGCTGGCTAAGTACCTGATTCTCAAAGCGTTAATTACTCTTCAGAGCTCATTATGTGCCTGGTCAGCGGCAGAGAGGAAGCTTGGGTGGCCCCCTGGGCATTGGCCCACCAGGAAATTTCCTTTTAGGGTCTATGGCCAATCTGCCCCTGCGTAGACTCCAGTGGTCCCCTGGTATCTCAAATTTGCCATCGGTCTCTCATGGTCCCAACGATTGTCGGGGTCCCTTGGTCTCTGAGGCTCCCATCGGTCTCTGACCTATACATGGTTCTCTGGCACAGATCGATCTCTGGTGCTCCCATCGGTCTCTGACCTATACAGGGTTCTCTGGAACAGATCGATCTCTGACGCTTCCATCAGTCTCTGACCTATACATGGTTCTCTGGCACAGATCGATCTCTGACGCTTCCATCAGTCTCTGACCTATACAGGGTTCTCTGGCACAGATTGATCTCTGATGCTCCCATCGGTCTCTGACCTATACAGGGTTCTCTGGCCCAGATTGATCTCTGATGCTCCCATCGGTCTCTGACCTATACAGGGTTCTCTGGCACAGATCGATCTCTGATGCTCCCATCGGTCTCTGACCTATACATGGTTCTCTGGCACAGATCGGTCTCTGATGCTCCCATCGGTCTCTGACCTATACATGGTTCTCTGGCACAGATCGGTCTCTGATGCTCCCATCGGTCTCTGACCTATACATGGTTCTCTGGCACAGATCGATCTCTGACGCTTCCATCAGTCTCTGACCTATACAGGGTTCTCTGGCACGGATCGGTCTCTGATGCTCCCATTGGTCTCTGACCTATACAGAGTTCTCTGGCCCAGATTGATCTCTGATGCTCCCATCAGTCTCTGACCTATACAGGGTTCTCTGGCACAGATCGGTCTCTGATGCTCCCATCGGTCTCTGACCTATACAGGGTTCTCTGGCACAGATCTATCTCTGATGCTCCCATCGGTCTCTGACCTATACATGGTTCTCTGGCACAGATTGATCTCTGATGCTCCCATCGGTCTCTGATGCTCCCATGGGTCTCTGACCTATTGTAACAATCCTACAGGCTCACCTGAGTCAGAGGACAGCCGGCTGGAGGTAGGAGCCCAGTGGCAAGGACCGCAGGCAGGTAGTAGGTGCAGGAAGTCTGGCAGAGGTGTAGTCGGTTGGCAGGCGGTGGGTCAGGGCAGGCGGCAGTAAGCGTGGTCAGACAATCCGGATAGGCAACGGTGGTAGCAGTTCAGTAGGTAGAGACAAAGCAGAAGAGTAGTCGGTAGCCAATTCCTGGTCAGCAGTGGACTTACGGTAGTAGCAAGAGCAGCAGATGAGGAGAAGCTTGATCAAGGCCCAGGACCTCAATAATCAGCAAGCTGGAGCGCAAGAGGCCGGACTTATATAGGGAAGTACCAGGTGTGCGGAATCAAGGGTGATGAGCAAGGCAAGACCGAGGGTAAATGATAGGCTTCAGGGAGGAATGTCCTGAGAGGACGGTAGCCTAGTAAGCAGGGCTACCGCTTGGGATGTGGCTGGTCACGGGTTCGAATCCCGACAGTACTCCGTCCCCCCCCCCCCTTCCAAGGTGACCTCAGGGCACAGCAGGGGCATGCTTACCGGGGTGCTGTTGGTGGAACTCTTTTATCAGTCTGGGGGCTTGGACGTTTTCTTCTGGCTTCCAGGAGTTATCCTTGGGAGGGTAGCCCTCCCACCCAATTAGGTATTGTAGTCTTTCCCGGTGGATCCTGGAGTCGAGGATCTTTGTGACAGCGTATTCTTCTTCACCCTGTACCCTCACGGGCGGTGGAGGGGGCAAGTGGCGGCCTCTGAAGGTGTTCTCCACGTATGGCTTGAGGAGGGAGCAATGGAAGACAGGGTGCACCCTAATGGAGTCCGGAAGGTCGAGCCGGAACGTGATGTCGTTGATTTGTGCGGTGATCCAGGACGGACCCATGTATGTTTGGGCCAACTTTTTGGAGGGGACCTTCAATTTGAGGTTCCTGGTGGACAGCCACACCTTGTCTCCCACATGGAACCCGGGGTGGGTTTGCGACGTCTGTCTGCTCCCTGTTTAAAGCGCCTCTGGGCGAGCTGGAGGTTGTCTATAATGTTCTTTTTGTGCCTCCTGTAGGGTTGTTAGGCGTTTGGCCACTGCTGGGAGGGTGGAGGCGACGGGTAGGTAGGGAATGAACACCGGGTGTGAGCCTGTGTTAGCAAACAAGGGGCTGTGCTTGGTATAGCTGTGCTCAGCATTGTTGTAGGCGAACTCGGCCGTGGGGAGATGGTCGAGCCAGTCATCCTGCAGGTGGGAGCTGAAACAGTGTAGGTACTGCTCTAGGGTCTGATTAGTTCTCTCCGTCTGCCCGTTTGACTGAGGGTGAAAAGCGGAGGACAGGTTCACTTTAACACCGAGCGCCAGGCAGAAGTTCTTCCAGAACTTTGAGGCAAATTGTACGCCTCGGTCGGAGACCACGTTGTCCGGGATCCCATGCAGCCTGAAGACCTCTCTGAGAATAAGATCGTCCGTCTGTTTGGCGGTGGCTAGGCCTTTGTAGGGGATGAAATGGGCCATCTTGGTGAGGCGGTCGACCACGACCAGAATGTTGTTCATCCCTTTTGAAGGAGGAAGGCCTACCACAAAGTCCATGGAGATCGAGCCCCAGGGGCGGGAGGGAATCGGGAGGAGTTGTAACAGACCCACGGGAGAGGAACGAGGAGTCTTATTGCGGGCACAGACCGTGCACCAGGAGATGTACCTCTTGATGTCCTCCTTGTATGTTGGCTACCAGAAGGAACGGGAGAGAAGCTCCTGGGTCTTTCTTGTGCCCAAATGGCTGACCAGCTTAGAGTCATGGTTGAGTTTGAGCACTTCGAGCCGTGCGATTTCTGGTACATATAGTTGTAGGTCCTAATGAAACCAATGACCGTTCTTAAACGTAAGGCTGACATTCCTTGTGGGGTGGGCGAGGAAGGGGTCATTTTCGTATCCTTCTTTCATGTGCCCAGGAGTTCTTTAGAGTAGGTGGCCCCCACGACCCTTCTCTCGGGTAGGATGTTGTTTTGGCCCTTGTTACTCTGTGAGGCCTCGGCAAATATTCTGGAGAGGGCGTCAGCCTTGCCGTTTTTTGATCCGGGGCGATAGGTGATGATAAAGTTGAAGCGGGAAAAAAATAGGCTCCATCTGGCCTGTCTGTCTGAGAGGTTCTTGTGGTCAGTTAGTACGATTATGGGGTTGGTGGCTCCCTCCAGCAGGTGTCTCCACTCGGAGAAGGCATCCTTGATCGCCAGTAGTTCTTTGTTCCCGTTGTCATAGTTCTTCTCGGAGGGGGACATCTGGCGGGAGAAATATGCGCACGGGTGTAATAGCATCTTCTCCCCTGTCCGTTGTGACAGAACTGCCCCCACTGCGGAGTCTGATGCATCCACTACGACTGTAAATGGCAGCTCGGTGTTCGGGTGGATTAGGATTGGAGCTGAAGAGGAGTTTCAACTTGGTGAAAGCCTCCTGGGCCTCGGGTGTCCAGGAGAAGGGGACTGCCTTCTTAGTGAGTTGGGTGATTGGTGCTATGACCTTGGAGAAGTTCCGGATAAACTTCCGATAGAAGTTGGCGAAGCCAATTAATCTTTGTATCTCCTTCTCGTTTCTCGGAATGGGCCAGTTCATCACAGCTTGGACCTTCCCCGGGTCCATACTTCGGCCCTCTGGGGAGATGTTATATCCAAGGAACTGAGTGGTGGTTCGCTCAAACTCGCATTTCTCTAGCTTGATGTAGAGAGAGTTCTGTCGGAGTCTCTGCAGTACCCTGCGGACGTGTTCGCGGTGCTGCTCGAGGTCTTCAGAGAAGATCAAGATGTCGTCCAGGTAAGACATCCTGGAACTCGCAGTATAGAGGGGGTAGCAGATCCTTGATGGATAGTTTTGAGATGGCTGTGTCTTCGGATGGAAGGACAGGTTTGTGGGAGCAATTTAGCGGGCAGAACTCGGACGGGAACCGTATGCAGCGGGTTTCCCAATCCACCGAGGGGTTGTGGGTGGCCAACCATGGGATGCCCAAGATCACCGGGAACTTCGGGGAGGCGATCAGCGAGAAGTGGATCTTTTCCCGGTGATCGGGTTATATGAGGAGTTGTAGTTTGGTGGTCTCGTGAGTGGCCGGCCCCAAAGAGAGTGGGGATCCGTCAAAGGTTTCCAGGTCAACGGGGGCTGCCTTGATTGTCAGTGGAATGTTCTTTTCGCGGGTGAAGGTTAGGTCCATGAAGTTGCCTCCCGCCCTGGAATCTAACATCGCTAAACAGGGGAGTTGTCGCCCCTTAATGTCGATGAGGATGGGGACGATGAAGTGGGATCGATGAGCTGCCGTGTTGTTATTTTCAGGGGCTGCTGGCGGGGTTGGAGTCTATGGTTGCTCTTTTTGTTCCGTGACTGCAATAGTTTTTCGGATCTTATTAGGACATTTGATGGCAAAATGACCCGGCTCCCCACAGTAGAGGCAGAGGTTTTCGGCCAGCCTTCTCTCCTTCTCAGCTGTGGATAGAGACCTACGTAGAGTGTCGACCTGCATAGGTTCAGTTGATGACTGGGGGTCGCGCTGGGTGGTAGAGGAGAAGGAGTAAGTGGGTCTGTGGTCCGAGGACCAGAGTCTTTCTTTCTTCCTCTAGGAGAGTCTTTGATCTATCCGGATGCATAACTGAATGAAGTCATCCAGATCGTCCGGGGCCTCAACTCTGGCGAGTTCGTCTTTTATTAATTCGGACAGGCCTCGCCGGAACTAGCTCTTCTGTGCTGCTGGGTTCCAGATGGTGTCCGTGACCCAACGGCGAAATTTGGCGGTGTATTCGTCTGTCGCCCCCGAATCTTGATGGCAGTGGCATGCGGGTGTCTGCGGCCGCGCCGCGGACGTCCAGGAGTTGCCTCTGTAGTTCAATAATCTCCCTCTGTTGGCTTTGGACTACGCCTTGGAGCTGGGCAAATTTCTCCTGATACGTAGTACCAAATTCTTGAAGTTCGGTGACCTGCTTACGCAGAGTGGCCATTGCGGACTCCATAGTGGGGCTGATTTTTCTGTAACAATCCTACAGGCTCACCTGAGTCAGAGGACAGCTGGCTGGGGGTAGGAGTGGAGCCCAGTGGCAAGGACCGCAGGCAGGTAGTAGGTGCAGGAAGTCAGGCAGAGGCGTAGTCGGTTGGCAGGCGGTGGGTCAGGGCAGGCGGCAGTAAGTGTGGTCAGACACTCCGGATGGGCAACGGTGGTAGCAGTTCAGTAGGTAGGGACAAAGCAGAAGAGTAGTCGGTAGCCATTTCCTGGTCAGCAGTGGACGGTAGTAGCGAGAGCAGCAGATGAGGAGACGCGTGATCAAGGCCCAGGAGCTCAATAATCAGCAAGCTGGAGTGCAAGGAGCCGGACTTATATAGGGAAGTACCAGGTGTGCGGAATCAAGGGAGGAATGTCCTGAGAGGACGGTAGCCTAGTAAGCAGGGTTACCGCCTGGGATGTGGCTGGTCACTGGTTCGAATCCCAAGACCTATACATGGTTCTCTGGCACAGATCGATCTCTGATGCTCCCATCGGTCTCTGACCTATACAGGGTTCTCTGGCCCGGATTGATCAATGATGCTCCCATTAGTCTCTGACCTATACAGGGTTCTCTGGTCCAGATCTATCTCTGATGCTCCCATCAGTCTCTGACCTATACAGGGTTCTGTGGCACAAATCGATCTCTGATGCTCCCATCGGTCTCTGACCTATACAGGGTTCTCTGGCACAGATCGATCACTGATGCTCCCATTAGTCTCTGACCTATACATGGTTCTCTGCCACAGATCAATCTCTGATGCTCCCATCGGTCTCTGACCTATACATGGTTCTCTGGCACGGATCGATGCTCCCATAGGTCTCTGATGCTCCAATAGGTCTCTGATGCTTCTAATATTCCCATACATTCCCTTTTACAAGGTGATTCGGAGCGGAGTGACTCTGACTATCGGTAATAACTGCAGTTAGCGACCACACATAATGATTGTAGGATCTTCTGCACATGTGGGGTCGAGATGAGTCTGACGTGTCTGGTGGGCTCTGTCCATGCCTTCCGCTATGGTGCGTCTCATTTACTCTCTATCTCCTAGGTTGCTGGAGATGCGGTCTCCTGTAAGACGGCAGTGGAGCTCCTTTCTCACATGGTGTCCTCTCTGTCATCTCGTATGGTGACATTACAGTATCCGGGGGTGTCGCTCTTTCTACTGGAAGACGAGGGTCAGCAGGCAGTGCTGGAGATGGAGCGGCAGCACCGCTGCATCATCGACATGTCTTATCTCAGCTGGAAGGTGGCGGGCAGTAAGGTAAAGGCGCAGCACATAGTGGATCTGACAACTAATAAATACAAATCTCATCTTTAGGCCTCATGCACACGACTGGATGTGACACAACACGGACTGCTTCTGTATTTTGCAGACCTGTTTTGGGGTCTGTAAATCGCTAATACGGTCATGTGGATCAGGCCTTAGTCTTCCATGTAATCTTGTCTTTTCCTGTAGCATTTGGATCCCTGGAGCTTTGTACATATCTCCGACACCTCTCCTGTACAATCCATCATGGCTGAAGAGTTGTCAGAAGCAGCCGGAGCACAGCTTCCTGCAGACATAGGTGAGCTGCACATCCTGTGCGGTAAGCGTGGGCTGTCATACACCTCCCTGAGCGCACGTGGTCTGAGCATGAACATGTAATAAGGGTGTCAGGGCTGGTATACCGCTATGCGTGGCTGGCGTCTTCATTGCTGCCCCTTCATGCTCAGGGTTTTGGGGTCACGAACATTGTCCCTCTGATCAGACAGTGACACATATTCGCGTGGCATGCCATTACTTCCTGTGATGGAAAACCCCTATAACGTCCTCTGTGAATGGCATCTTCTGTGGCGAGCGGCCAGCCGCCACCTTCCACAGAGGGATTATCTGACATCCATGAATTAAAATGGATTAACCTTCCCGAGCTGCCACTTCCTTCAGTAGGAACCAGCCATATTTATATTAGTAGTGTGTCACAGGAGGGGGAGGAGACTAGAGGGAGGACAGAGGGAAGGGACACGGGGAGGGGTCTGGAGGGAGGACTGAAGGAGAGGGAAGACAGAGAGGGAGGGGTCTGGAGGGAGGACAGGGGGAGGAGACTAGAGGGAGGACACAGGGGGAGGGGTCTGGAGGGAGGACAGAAGGGGGGGTCTAGAGGGAGGACAGAGAGGGAGGGGTCTAGAGGGAGGACAGAGAGGGAGGGGTATTGAGGGAGGACAGAGATGGAGGTGTCTAGAGGGAGGACAGAGGGGGAGGGGTCTAGAGGTAGGACGGGGGGAGGGTCTGGAGGGAGGACAGAGGGGGGGGGGGTCTGGGGGGAGGACAGAGGGGGAGGGGTCTGGGGGGAGGACTGAGGGGAAGGAGATTAGAGGGAGGACTGAGGGGGAGAAGTCTGGAGGGAGGACAGAGGGGGAGAGGTCTGGAGGGAGCACTGAGGGGGAGGGGTCTAGAGGGAGGACTGAGGGGGAGTGGTCTAGAGGGAGGACTGAGGGGTAGGAGGGAAGACAGAGTGGGAGGAGGGGTCTTGAGGTGTAAGCCGTGTACCGTGGTGGGCTCGCCAGGATACAGCAAAGTCACGACCGTGGAAAGCAACTCAAACACCAGTTTTGCCAAAACCGTATTTTTACCTAAACGTGGTTATGAATGGACCCACAGATGCTGGTTACCAACAAATACATTTACATACACCCAGCCAGGGGCTGAGACCCTTGTGCTGCACAGCGCGGCACCCTTCAGTGGATGCTGGAAGTATTAGCGGTAAATTTACCTACCAAATAGACCAGCCACGCCTTACCTGTTAGTACCCTAGAATCAGGAATAATTGTTGGGTGCTTAATGCGGGCTAGCCTGCGATGCAGCACAACAGCTTACAGTCTTATTACATGCTATAATAATTCCCTTCCCCAACAACTGGTTAAACAGCAGGTGCCTATAGTGTTTCTCCTGAATACACCAGCCCGGCTTGAATTAGTTGTGAAGCTTCTCAGCTCAGGTGTGAACTTTAAACGTGAAGTCCTTGTTAAGAGCAGTTAACAACACTTGTGGCCTGACACAAACAGCAAATCTAACTGACTACAGGCCTGATCTCAGTCTCTAGGATCCTAGGCGCCAAAACTGTATGAGACGTGTGCACAATTAGTCTTACCGACCCAGGTCTGCTTTGTGTAAGCTGGTGACTGTGGACAGAACAAGGGTTTCTCCAATAAATATGCGAACCGCAGAGTCTGTGGCTTTACTCTTCAGCTCCCATCTGAGTTCCTGGCAGTAATTCCCCGTCCTCTGAACAAGATCAGGGTAATGGACACAATCAGCTCCCCTTGGCTGCAGCTCTGGTCCCTAAAGCATGCTCTAACGCTTGGATGTCGAGGGATTCTCCTCACACACCGCTCCTGGATGCCTCTTCCAAGCTCACCCTAAGATGGAGGATCCTTCACTTCCTTTACAGGCTTGTAACTCCACCCCCTGAGAGTTTTTAACATCAGATGAATCTAGAAATGCAGTCCTTTTTAGCTATGCTTAGGAAACAGCGACCTCTTGTGGCCAAACAGCAGAATGTCAGTCCGGATTATTTAACTTCATTTACACGAATACAAAGTTCACATGAATGCTGTTTCCCCATCTCACAGAGCGAGGACAGAGGGGGAAGAGGGGAGGACAGAGAGGAAGGGGTCTGGATGGAGGATGGGGGTTCTGTATGGAGGACAGAACAGGATGAAGGATCTGGAGGAGGACAGGGGATGAAGGGAGAACAGAAGATGAAGGGACTGGAGGGCGGACAGAGGGTAGAGGGTGTGGAGGGAGGGCAGAGGGGGAGAAGTCCAGAGGGAGGATAGAGGGGGAGGAGTCCGGAGGGAGGACAGAGGAGGAGAAGTCCGGAGGGAGGGCAAAGAGGGAGAAGTCCGGAGGGAGGGCAGAGGGGGAGGAGTCCGGAGGGAGGGCAGAGGAGGAGAAGTCCGGAGGGAGGCCAAAGAGGGAGAAGTCCGGAGGGAGGGCAGAGGGGGAGGAGTCCGGAGGGAAGGCAGAGGGGGAAGAATCCGGAGGGAAGGCAGAGGGAAGAATCCGAGGAGGGCAGAGGGGAAGAGTCCGGAGGGAGGGCAGAGGGGAGAAGTCCAGAGGGAGGATAGAGGGGAGGAGTCCGGAGGGAGGACAGAGGAGGAGAGAGTCCGGAGGGAGGGCAAAGAGGGAGAAGTCCGGAGGGAGGGCAGAGGGGGAGGAGTCCGGAGGGAGGGCAGAGGAGGAGAAGTCCGGAGGGAGGCCAAAGAGGGAGAAGTCCGGAGGGAGGGCAGAGGGGGAAGAGTCCGGAGGGAAGGCAGAGGGGGAAGAATCCGGAGGGAAGGCAGAGGGGGAAGAATCCGGAGGGAGGGCAGAGGGGGAAGAGTCCGGAGGGAGGGCAGAGGGGGAAGAGTCCGGAGGGAGGGCAGAGGGGGAAGAGTCCGGAGGGAGGGCAGAGGGGGAGGAGTCCGGAGGGAGGGCAGAGATTGTATCTTTTTGCTGACGGCTGTGATTTCTTACATATCTCTTCTATTCTCTATTTTTATGCCCCCTTTCTCCCAGAGGATATAAAGGTATTTGCTTCTCTCCTGGAGAGTTCACAGAATGAAGACGACGAAGGAGAAACCGTTGGATGGAACATAAAACAAGAAGACAATGAGGTGGATCTCTATACAGATACATCTGCCAAAAGCCAAGATGAAGGCTCTTCTAAAAGTGAGGATGAAGAGCTGGACCAGGCGTGCAAGATGTCACGAGATGAGTTTCAGAACGAGCGACTGGATGAAGCAGCTCAGCTGCTCCTAGCCATACAGATGTCCATGGACACCCAAGGCACAACGATGGAGGACGAGGACAAGGAGTTACAACAGGCTCTAGAGCTTTCTCTTAGAGAACAAGTCTTGGAGGAGGTAGAAGAACCTTTACAGAGGGCCCTAGAAATGTCTCTGCGAAATCCCTGGCCTTATGAGACAACTCATGCCCAAGAGCACGTTGATGTTTCTGGGAATGAGATAGAAAAAGCGTTGAACACTGCTCAAATAAAGGTACTGGCAGAGGACGAGACCAGTCTGGTGGTGGCATGTGCAGCCATAAGGAAGGCCGTGAGCGGAAGGCTATGCACTGTGACCCTGGATGGAATAGACAATTTCCAGAACAAAACGGAGATATTGTCTGCTCTGGAGAAGAAACACATGGTGGCCATTACTGTGCATGAAGGGCAGGCACAGATACACGGATTCTTACAAAACCCCCTAAAGTGCCAGGAACAACTGTCCCTGATCCTGGACGCCCTCAATGCAGGCAGCAGGCCTCAGGCCGGGCCTATGACTCTGGACCCACTGCAGACAGTTGTCCTTATCCCTGTGTCCGACTCATCAGAGGAGTATAACAGAGTTGTCCAGCAATTCCTCGACACTCTACATGAGCTGAGATCCATCACTCAAGTCCTCCAGGTAATTCCGCTTCTCCCACAACATTGATGCGATGTAATATACCTGAACCTGCATGTTACCGTTAAACATGGCGCCCACACAATGGTGTGTAACGTCCATGGGCGCCGTGCCTTCTATTGTAGACGAGCAGGGGATTAGACCGCCATGTAGCCACCAGGCTGAAGCTCATATTGACCACTTATCTGCTCGTTTAGGTGCAAAAGGTGCAAAACACTTTACTGTATAACCAGTACCAGCTGAAAAAGCAGAGCATGCTGGCGCAGCGCCCCGGCACCCTCATTGAGCGCACACTTTACCATGGAACCACAGAAAATGGCGCCAAAGAAATCTGTCACCATGGGTTTAACCGCAGCTTCTGTGGAAAGAACGGTAAGAACTGACAATGGCATCATCCAATGCAAATCTCCTTCCATGACAATTCACCCATCTCCTGTACCCTCTCCATGGTGTCACGCTCCTCCTCCTATGTCCTCTCCATGGTGTCACGCTCCTCCTCCTATGTCCTCTCCATTGTGTCACGCTCCTCCTCTTATGTCCTCTCCATTGTGTCACGTTCCTCCTCCTATGTCCTCTCCTTTAATGTCACGCTCCTCCTCCTATGTCCTCTCCATTGTGTCACGCTCCTTCTCCTATGTCCTCTCCATTGTGTCACGCTCCTCCTCCTATGTCCTCTCCATTGTGTCACGCTCCTCCTCCTATGTCCTCTCCATTGTGTCACGCTTCTCCTCCTATGTCCTCTTCATTGTGTCACACTCCTCCTCCTATGTCCTCTCCATTGTGTCACGCTCCTCCTCCTATGTCCTCTCCATTGTGTCACGCTTCTCCTCCTATGTCCTCTCCATGGTGTCATGCTCCACCTATACCCTCTCCATTGTGTCACGCTCCTCCTCCTATGTCCTTTCCTTGGTGTCCCGCTCCTCCTCCTTTACCCTCTCCATGGTGTCATGCTCCTCCTCCTTTTCCCTCTCCATTGTGTCACAGTCCTCCTCCTTTACCCTCTCCATGGTGTCACGCTCCTCCTCCTTTACCCTCTCCATTGTGTCAAGCTCCTCTTCCTATACCCTCTCCATGGTGTCCCGCTCCTCCTCCTATGTCCTCTCCATCGTGTCATGCTCATCCTCCTTTGTCCTCTCCATCGTGTCGCACTCTTCCTCCTATGTCCTCTCCATCGTGTCACGCTCCTCCTCCTATATCCTCTCCATGGTGTCGCGCTCCTCCTCCTATTTCCTCTCCTTGGTGTCCCGCTCCTCCTCCTTTACCCTCCCCATGGTGTCACGCTCCTCCTCCTTTACCCTCTCCATTGTGTCACAGTCCTCTTCCTATACCCTCTCCTTGGTGTCACGCTCCTCCTCCTTTACCTTCTCCATTGTGTCACGCACCTCCTCCTATACCCTCTGCTTGATGTCCCGCTCCTCCTCCTTTACCCTCTCCATGGTGTCACGCTCCTCCTCCTTTACCCTCTCCATGGTGTCACGCTCCTCCTCCTTTACCCTCTCCATTGTGTCAAGCTCCTCTTCCTATACCCTCTCCATAGTGTCCCGCTCCTCCTCCTATGTCCTCTCCATCGTGTCATGCTCATCCTCCTTTGTCCTCTCCATCGTGTCGCGCTCTTCCTCCTATGTCCTCTCCATCGTGTCACGCTCCTCCTCCTATATCCTCTCCATGGTGTCGCGCTCCTCCTCCTATGTCCTCTCCATGGTGTCACGCTCCTCCTCCTATATCCTCTCTATTGTGTCCCGCTCCTCCTATGTCCTCTCCATGGTGTCCCGCTCCTCCTCCTGTGTCCTCTCCATGGTGTCCTGCTCCTCCTCCTATGTCCTCTCCATGGTGTCCCGCTCCTCCTCCTGTGTCCTCTCCATGGTGTCACGCTCCTCCTCCCTCCCCCTATACCCTCTTCATGGTGTCACGCTCCTCTCCCTATACCCTCTCCATCGTGTCCAGCTCTTCCTCCTATACCCTCTCCATTGTGTCACGCTCCTCCTCTTATACCCTCTCCATCGTGTCACGCTCCTCCTCCTATACCCTCTCCGTGGTTTCACGCTCCTCCTCCTATACTCTCTCCATGGTGTCCCGCTCCTCCTCCTATATCCTCTCCATCGTGTCACGCTCCTCCTCCTATGTCCTCTCCATGGTGTCACGCTTCTCCTCCTTTGTCCTCTTCATGGTCTCCCGCTCCTCCTATACCCTCTCCATCGTGTCACGCTTCTCCTCCTATGTCCTCTTCATTGTGTCACGCTCCTCCTCCTGTGTCCTCTCCATGGTGTCCCGCTTCTCCTCCTATGTCCTCTCCATGGTGTCACGCTCCTCCTCCTATATCCTCTCCATTGTGTCACTCTCCTCCTCCTATGTCCTCTCCATCTTGTCCCGCTCCTCCTCCTATACCCTCTCCATTGTGTCACGCTTCTCCTCCTATGTCCTCTCCATTGTGTCCCGCTCCTCCTCCTATACCCTCTCCATTGTGTCCTGCTCCTCCTCCTATGTCCTCTCCAATGTGTCACACTCCTCCTATGTCCTCTCCATTGTGTCACACTCCTCCTATGTCCTCGCCATTGTGTCACGCTCCTCCTACTTTGTCCTCTCCATTGTGTCGCGCTCCTCTTCCTGTACCCTCTCCATGGTGTCCCTCTCCTCCAACTATGTCCTCTCCATGGTTTCACGCTCCTCCTCCTATACCCTCTCCATGGTGTCCCACTCCTCCTCCTTTGCCCTCTCCATCGTGTCACGCTCCTCCTCCTATGTCCTCTCCATGGTGTCCTGCTCTTTCTCCTTTGTCCTCCCCATTGCGTCCCGCTCCTCCTCCTATGTCCTCTCCATGTTGTCACGCTCCTCCTCCTATGTCCTCTCCATGGTGTCGCGCTCCTCCTCCTATGTCCTCTCCATGGTGTCGCGCTCCTCCTCCTATGTCCTCTCCATGTTGTCACGCTCCTCCTCCTATGTCCTCTCCATGGTGTCACGCTCCTCCTCCTATGTCCTCTCCATCGTGTCGCGCTCCTCCTCCTATGTCCTCTCCATGGTGTCCCGCTCCTCCTCCTATGTCCTCTCCATCGTGTCCCGCTCCTCCTCCTATACCCTCTCCATTGTGTCACGCTTCTCCTCCTATATCCTCTCCATCGTGTCACGCTTCTCCTCTTATGTCCTCTCCATGGTGTCACACTCCTCCTCCTTTGTCCTCTCCATGCTCTCCCGCTCCTCCTCCTATACCTTCTCCATCGTATCACGTTTCTCCTCCTATGTCCTCTTCATTGTGTCACACTCCTCCTCCTGTGTCCTCTCCATGGTGTCCCGCTCCTCCTCCTATGTCCTCTCCATGGTGTCACGCTGCTCCTCCTATATCCTCTCCATTGTGTCACGCTCCTCCTCCTATGTCCTCTCCATCGTGTCCCGCTCCTCCTCCTATACTCTCGTTATTGTGTCACGCTCCTCCTCCTATACCCTCTCCATCGTGTCACACTCCTCCTCCTATACCCTCTCCATCGTGTCCTGCTCCTCCTCCTATGTCCTCTCCATTGTGTCACGCTCCTCCTCCTTTACCCTCTCCATTGTGTCACGCTCCTCCTCCTATGTCCTCTCCATTGTGTCACGCTCCTCCTCCTATGTCCTCTCCATTGTGTCACGCTCCTCCTACTTTGTCCTCTCCATTTTGTTGCGCTCCTCTTCCTATACCCTCTCCATGGTGTCATGCTCCTTCTCCTATGTCCTCTCCATGGTGTCACGCTCCTCCTCCTATGTCCTCTCCATTGTGTCACGCTCCTCCTCCTATGTCCTCTCCATTGTGTCATGCTCCTCCTCCTCTACCCTCTTTATGGTGTCCCGCTCCTCCTCCTTTGCCCTCTCCATCGTGTCGCGCTCCTCCATGGTGGTACATTCTCCGCTGTACTCTGTGTGTAATACCTGGACCCCTGATGTCACCTGTCTGTCACTTGCCTGTCATGTATGTAACTTGACCATCCTTTTATCTATTGTCTTTTAGCCACTTTTTATGGGCACGGTGTGTATTTTGCTGTTGAGGCTACAATGTCTGCCAGAGACAAATATTCGCCCCCATCCAGTGCAGGAAACAAGTACATTTTGGTGGCGCAGGTTCTGACTGGAGAGTTTGCTGTGGGAAAAGAAGACATGAAAACGCCTCCCATTAAGCCGGGAACGGTTGGTGAGGTTCCCCAGAGATACGACAGCTTAGTGGACCATCTTCAGAGCCCCGCCATTTTTGTCATATTTAATGACACACAAGCTTATCCACAATACCTTATTACCTTCCGTAATAACAGAGACAGTGGGAAATAAGCAGAGGCCAAGCAACGCGTCAAGAAGTGGAGGTAACGCCGAGAATTATCATATTAGGTGAAGAATGCGGAACAGACTATCAAGTGATGAGCAGGCCGGGAACACAGGCTCCTACCCCAGGAGGATCACATCAGAAGGATGAATTCTCACTGGCTGATAACGGTCCCGCTATAGTAACATTCTGATGACCGGACACAAGCCTGTACTCACAGATTGTCTAGTGCCAGTGGCCACCCATTTAGGCAACCCCTTAGGTCATATGTGGCTTTAAAATGTTTGTCGCTTTTTCAAAATAAAGCAGATTATAGTGCACTTCTCACATCTGGTGCCCTCTGAAGCCTTCCCCTTGTCTCTCCTAGGAGCACTCTCTCTCTGCAGTGTTCCCCCACTCTCCTAGGAGTACTCTCTCTCTCTGCACTCTTCCCCTTGTCTCTCCTAGGAGCACTCTCTCTCTCTGCAGTGTCCCCCCTCTCCCCTGTGAGCATTCTCTCTCTGCAGTGTTCCCCCACTCTCCTAGGAGCACTCTCTCTCTGCACTCTTCCCCTTGTTTCTCCTAGGAGCACTCTCTCTCTCTCTGCAGTGTTCCCCTTCTCTCCTATGAACATTCTCTCTCTGTAATGTTCCCCTACCCTCCTAGGAGTACTCTCTCTCTCTGCACTCTTCCCCTTGTCTCTCCTAGGAGCACTCTCTCTCTGCAGTCTTGGCCCTATCTCTTCTAGGAGCACTCTCTCTGCAGCGTTCCCCCTCTCTCCTAGGAGCACTCTCTCTCTCTGCACTCTGAAGTCTTCCCCTGTCTCTCCTGCAGCCTTCCCTTGTCCTTCTTGGGTGCCCTCCTCCTGCTCCTCTGGAGCCTTCCCTTATCTTTTCTGGGTGCTCTCCTCCTCCTCCTGGGTGCCCTCCACAGCAGCAGTAGCCTTCCTTTGTCCTTCCTGGGTGCCTCCTCCTCCGTAGCCTTCCCTTGTTGTTCTTGGACATCATCCTCCTCTGCAGCCTTCCCTTGTCCTTGGGTGTCCTCCACCTTCACAGCCTTCTCTTGTCCTTGGGTGCCCTCCTCCGCTGCAGCCTTCCCTTGTTCTTCTTGGGCGTCTTCCTCCTCCTCTGCAGCCTTCCTTTGTCCTCCCTGGGTGTCCTCCTCCTCTGCAGCCTTCCTTTGTCCTTCCTGGGTGCCCTCCTCCTCTGCAGCCTTCCCTTGTCCTTCTTGGGCGTCTTCCTCCTGCTCTGCAGCCTTCCTTTGTCCTTCTTGGGCGTCTTCCTCCTCCTCTGCAGCCTTCCCTTGTCCTTCTTGGACGTCCTCTTCTGCAGCCTTCCTTTGTCCTTCCTGGGTGCCCTCCTCCGCTGCAGCCTTCACTTGTCCTTCTTGGGTGCCCTCCTCCGCTGCAGCCTTTCTTTGTCCTTCCTGGGTGCCCTCCTCCGCTGTAGCCTTCCCTTGTCCTTCTTGGGTGCCCTCCTCCGCAGCCTTCCCTTGTCCTTCTTGGGTGCCCTCCTCCGCTGTAGCCTTCCCTTGTCCTTCTTGGGTTCCCCCCTCCTCCGCTGCAGCCTTCCTGGGTGCCCTCCTCTGCTGTAGCCTTCCTTTGTCCTTCCTGGGTGCCCTCCTCCGCTGCAGCCTTCCTGGGTGCCCTCCTCTTCTGTAGCCTTCCTTTGTCCTTCCTGGGTGCCCTCCTCTGCTGTAGCCTTCCTTTGTCCTTCCTGGGTGCCCTCCTCTGCTGTAGCCTTCCTTTGTCCTTCCTGGGTGCCCTCCTCCGCTGCAGCCTTCCTGGGTGCCCTCCTCTGCTGTAGCCTTCCTTTGTCCTTCCTGGGTGCCCTCCTCTGCTGTAGCCTTCCTTTGTCCTTCCTGGGTGCCCTCCTCCGCTGCAGCCTTCCTGGGTGCCCTCCTCTTCTGTAGCCTTTCTTTGTCCTTCCTGGGTGCCCTCCTCTGCTGTAGCCTTCCTTTGTCCTTCCTGGGTGCCCTCCTCCGCTGCAGCCTTCCTGGGTGCCGTCCTCTGCTGTAGCCTTCCTTTGTCCTTCCTGGGTGCCCTCCTCCGCTGCAGCCTTCCTGGGTGCCGTCCTCTGCTGTAGCCTTCCTTTGTCCTTCCTGGGTGCCCTCCTCCGCTGCAGCCTTCCTGGGTGCCGTCCTCTGCTGTAGCCTTCCTTTGTCCTTCCTGGGTGCCCCCCTCCGCTGCAGCCTTCCTTTTTACAGTGTGCTCATCTGAAGATGTGATGTGAAATACTTCTGTGTGAGAACAGTATTCTAGGACAAATATATATTTATGTTAAGCTTTCCGCTCACGGTGTCCCCGTCATCAGGCGAGTTTACCAATGAGCTTGGCAACTGGCAAATATAATCCTTCTGCTTAGCTCCTAAAGGTGTCGCTGCTGTAACTGTTGTGTGGTATTTCGCATCACTACAAGGATGGTTGTCCTGTGCGGTGTCGATACATGGATTGTATGCTTGGGGCGGCTAATAAAGACTCATGTCACATGTCCTGGAGTCATTGATTATTAGACTGACGTGAAAGGGGAAGCGATGCTCTGCAGGTGATCAGGAGGCTCCCCCTCCGCATCTGTGCCACATTTCATCAGTCCCAACCATACAGCCGACCAGCCTTGTAACCAGATGGAAACGACTGTCCCATCACATAAAAGGTGAAACGTCCTGGTCTCCTCATTAGATGATCTGCAGCACATCACCGGTGAAAGGCCATTGCTGGAAGAGACGGGCGCACAGGACCACATGAGGTGATCAATGTCTAATAACTCCAGGAGAACCAGCCTACCCCAAGGAGACTGGCTTCTGTAGATCAGGGCTCACTGAGGAGGTCCTCACAGTTCCTCAAGTTAATTTGCAAAAGTTTTAAAAAAAAAAGTGGAGTCTCAAACTGTCCAAATGTTACGACAGATTCTCTACCTCAGGGATAGGCAAACTGCGGCTCTCCGGCTGTTGCAAAACTACAACTTACAGCTATCAGTCTACAGCAGGGCATGGTGGGAATTGTAGTTTTACAACAGCTGGAGGGCCGCAGTTTGCCCACCCCTGCTCTACCTTTCTACATGAATGAGCAGCCATGCAGTCTTGTTTTTATCCAGGGTGGACTGGCCATACACTCTGTAGGGAATTCTCACAGGGCCACCCAAGCCCTTCTGACTGCTGCTGGCCCGGATACATTCTACGGGGGGCACTACAGAGGTCCTTACTACAGGAAGTCCAGGCAGCTCACTGAAGGTTGTGCTGGCTTAGTGCTGGGCCCACATCTTACCTCCCAAGTCCCTGCTCCTTCTCAATTGGAGGAGGAGGACAGAATGTGGCAGCTACTGATGGCCACCGCAGAGGAGAAGCTTCTGGGGAAGTAGTCGCTGCCACACTATGGTATTACCGACCCTGCCAACTTGTATTGACCCCATCTGCTTGTGATGCTTTACCTTTTGTCAATTTGGACCCAGCTTCAACATTGGGGGGCCACTTCAAAGTTCCCAGTCCACCCCCGTTTTTATTATATAGCATAGTTAATAATCACATTAAAAACACAGAGCCAAGAAATGAAGTAACTACCCTCACCCAACCCGGAGAGATAAAGAGGGCAAGAACGCCAGAGGTCTGTATCCAAATCCAGGGAGACCAGCGACTCCTCATCTTAACCATTGCCCCTTCACCCTCACCCACGGTTTTTCCAGATATTTGTGATGACACTAGGCCTCCACATCAAAAATCTCCTTTCCAGCCATAGGCCTCCATTTCCATACCAAACCTTCCAGTCTCGATTTGCTTTTGTCTGTCGGTTCCCTAAGCGCACATCAAGTACCTTCCTCATCTGAGCAGTGCGCGAACCCAGGGGTGCACCTAGTCTTTCTGCTGCCTGAGGTGAAAACTGAAAGGGTTCCCCCCCCATGCCAATTTCTTAGCCTAGCCCCTTAGCCACATCAAAAAGCGCTCCTTGCCCATGGTCCTTCCGCTGCCCCCCTCTTGCCCCAACCTGGTGCTGCCTGAGGCGATCACCTCACCTGCCTCATTGGAGGTGCACCCCTGCGCGAACCCCTCCTTTTTCCACTGGATCCAAATTACGAGTCGGCCTGTGCAGTCACCGACTGGCCGTACAGCGATTCCGTGGAACTCTTCCCCCTCCGCTCTGCAAAGTGTCATGCCTTCTGTACAACCTAATAAGCTAAGCCTCTTGGCTGATTAAATGGCCCTCCCTATGAGCGCGTCTCTCTTCCTGTCTTATAAGAAGGCTGCAGTCCTATGTAATAAGAATAAAAAAGAAATTTGGATCAGCTCACCTCCATACAGGTATGGTGCAGGAGAAATTGGCTCAAAACATAGTAGAAAAATTTAAAGCCGCTGTGCTTACGCGTTTCAGGCAAACAAGCTTTTTCTCATCACATAGAAGACAGGGAATGATAAAAATATATACACTGACAGGAATGCTGGAAAAGCAGAAGGTCTGGGTGGGTGGATCAGGAATGGGACCTCTTCATAAGAGATTGCTGAGTAAAAATTCTCTATTTTTGGTGATCGCAATGTTTTTGGCACGATTGAGAGACCAAATAGCATTGCCTCTTTCTTTTAGGCGGTTATCAATGGGGACACAATCCTTGATGTCTGAACAGGCACGTAACGCCCGATGCTGCAGATTGTCTGCTTGGGGTGGCAGCTGCTTGCGGCCAGAATAGCGTTACGTGCTGTAGATACAACTTGGTAATAATCTCCAGTCAGGTTTAGATCCAGAAAGGAGATTTCATACAGATGGCTGAAAATAAGTGAAAAAGTATTGTTATTTAGATATCCAATAAGGGCCCAGACGCCACAGGGCCCCTCCACCCGAGGAGCAGACCAGAAATGTGACATTCCTCAAACCATGTCATAAAAATAATCGTGAGGGTGGGGGAGATCCTGGCCCCATCGGGCAGCCTCTGACCTGTAGGAGAACATTCTTACCAGATAGTAGTGGGCTGGTGACATCGGCGATGTATTCTCCGTTCAGCTGAAGTCACTGTGTGATGGAAAGTCAGGGCTCCAGGGCCTGAATGTCGCAGTGTGGATCCCACCAGACATCTTTGCTGCCCTTCGGGTGGACAGAGGTTGTAGATGGTGACCCAACCAGTCCTCAAATAGATCCAGAGCAGGAGACAATAGGTCTATATGTGATGGGGGCGTCCTGCTTATGCGTCTTAGGCAGGCCGTACCTGGTGGGTGGGCAGGGATAATCCATGGTCTGGTACTCTTTTTTTGTAATTGCTCAAGAAATCCAATCTGAGACCTCGTCTAGTATGGAGTCCAGGGCCCTGACACATTCTGGAGTGGGGTTAATATCCATAGGCACCCGTTTATGACCACCACGGCGCCTGCCTTATCAGATTGGCGAATTATGATATCTTTGGTACTTTGGAGTTCTGTAAGTGCCAGGGTCCGGGCCGCGGTCTTAGTCTTTTTCTTTGTTGGATTTGGATGTAATAATCTAGGTTCCCTTTCCATGATGTCTTAGAACTTGTCCATCAAAAATATTCTCAAGAATGGCTGCAGATTTGTATCCAGACGGGGCGTCAGATTAGGTAACACTTTATCCCCCCCCATGTAAGTGTCTCCAGTCACCGCACTGGCTGACATGTAAAGGTCCCGGCAGATGTCATACATGGAAATCTGGGACCTCCACAGCAGATATTGTCACGCTATCAAGACCGCGAGTTGGGTACATCACCTACAGGGAACAGCAAAACCACTGCTTATGTGGCCTACTAGATGTTACTAAAGCCGCGGCGCAACCGAAAGAACGCGGACACGGCGTGTGGGATTCAAAGTGGCCACAGCTTTATTGAATAATAACAACACATAACTTGTGAAAATGGTATGGCCTGCCGCAGTGCGCCGCCGCGGGCACGATATTATAACCCAACTTCCAAGAGTCTCCACGAACCCGTGGCTGGTCATGACCTCTGTGGCCTCCATACAGAGGCCCCGAAAGTCACTGTACATTCATTAACTGAAACACCGACTATATCACCTATGTGCAGGGTCCGGTGTATCGGGTGCACAACCCGCCAGCCTTAAAACGCATTGGTGAACAACTCAACAGTATCAAAAAATCCTCAGCTGAAAAACCCATCGGGTGCAGCTGCACATTGTGTGAACAGCCACCAAGACAACACAGACCTTGCAGGTGAAAGCTATTGAGAGGGTTTACCAGCCCAAAAGAAAAGGCAATTGGAGACAAGGCCTGCTGAGGCGTGAGGCGTACTGGGGCCTCCTCATGCCCTTATTCACACTGCACTTTGCCTCCTTTTTAGATGCGCACACCGCGATGCGTGTCTGCACTGCGCCTGGTGTATCACTCTTATGAAGTCTCCATTCCTGCTCCGTCCACACCAGACCTTCTGCTTTTCCAGCATCCCTGTCAGTGTATATATTTTTATCATTCGCTATGTCTTCTATGTGACGAGGAAGGGCTTGTATGCCTGAAACGCGTAAGTGACAGTGGTTACAATATTTATGTTCTGAGTCAATAAAGGAGCGGCAGATCCATCCACGTTTCTCCTGGAGTCTGATGTATCCTGAGTCCTCCTGACGGACCTCCGAGAAGAGATTTCCCCCCATTCCCCCTCTAGATCTACTCCTGAGCCTTCTTTGGTTCAGCTTCTCTCGCTCCAGCCTCTATATCTTTATAGCAAAGCCTCCTCTCTTCATCACATATCCAAAATATACTACAAGAAAATGTAGACAAGCACATCCATAGTCACAGGCGCACATCCATCAAGAGAGCGTGCAGAAAGCAAAGAAAAAGAGGTATGGCAGCGCAACATCTCACATACAAACAATAAAACTGGGAAGTAGGGATTGTTCGAAATTAAAGTGCTATTATACCTCCTATAAATGAAAAAGTAGAAGCTCTTGGCGCACATTTATATAAGTGTAGCAGGTTCCTCCACCGCCCTGAACATTGTAGGCTCAGTCCAGCCCAGCAGAGGCGTGGTATATAAGTGTTAGGCACCCATCTGCAGAAGCCACCCTAACGCCTGGTAGATGGTCCTCACACACACATTTGATTAAAAAGGTGCACAGAGTTTATTTTTTCATTTATAAAAAGTATAATACCCCTTTAATTTAGAATAATCCCTATTTCGCAGTTTTATTGTTTGGATGTTGTGCTGCTGTACCGTTTTTTGTTCACATATCCAAAATAACCTAATATACAAAAATAATCCTGTAGCAACAAGCCGCACTCTTCTAGTAAAGACCCTCCGTTCTACCTATATTTGCAGTATACATCTAATACCTAAACCCTTCAATCTTCCCCTCCACTAAGGGTCTGTTATCCCATACGGGGCTTCTACTCGGATACCTGGGAATCCTGAACACTTTTTCCATTTCTTCCAGCAACTGTATGATGTGTACAATGGTGAAAAAAGTCCATTTCCAGTCCACAGCCGCCTCCATGCTGTATATGTCTGGCCGCACTCTACTAGGACTTTCCTAACAGCACATACGTCCAGCCAAACCTCCGCTCTCGACTGTGAATAGGCCCCGCCTGGTCCTGCTCCTCACCATTTCTCTAGTTAATATATCCTTCCTAGTATCATCATAGGACAACATCTAAACCTAGACAGGGCCTGAGGAAGCCACAGGTATGATGAATCATGGAGATAATATTCACTTCAAGAAATTCTTTAGTCAAAACCTTAATTACAAAATATTTAAAGGAGTCATTTAGTTGTAATGCCTTAAAGCGGCTCTGTCAGCATAATCAACCCTATTAAACCAGACATACTCCCTGGTAGGGTTGATCATGCTGATTAAAACTATACCTTTCTTTTGTCTGTATGATAAACAGCTGTGGAGATATTTTATTCATATGCAAATAAGCAAGTAGGCACAACAGGAGGCGGGGCTGAATCCTGTGAGCACTGCTTTGTCACACCCCCTGTGCTCTGTAAACTCCCTCTTCCCCTTGATTGACAGGACTAGAAATGCTGAGGGCAGAGCTGTGTCCTATCATCTACATATCATATACACTATGTACTATAGCTTCACCACACTGAGATCTGCTCAGAAAGCTCATCTATATATCATATACACTATGTACTATAGCTTCACCACACTGAGATCTGCTCAGAAAGCTCCTATACATATCATATACTCTATGTACTATAGCTTCATCACACTGAGATCTGCTCAGAAAACTCATCTACATATCATATACTCTATGTACTATAGCTTCACCACACTGAGATCTGCTCAGAAAGCTCATCTACATATCATATACTCTATGTACTATAGCTTCATCACACTGAGATCTGCTCAGAAAACTCATCTACATATCATATACTCTATGTACTATAGCTTCACCACACTGAGATCTGCTCAGAAAGCTCATCTACATATCATATACACTATGTACTATAGCTTCACCACACTGAGATCTGCTCAGAAAGCTCCTCTACATATCATATACTCTATGTACTATAGCTTTACCACACTGAGATCTGCTAAGAGAGCTCATCTACATATCATATCCTCTATGTACTATAGCTTCACCACACTGAGATCTGCTCAGAAAGCTCATCTACATATCATATCCTCTATGTACTATAGCTTCATCACACTGAGATCTGCTCAGAAAGCTCATCTACATATCATATACACTATGTACTATAGCTTCACCACACTGAGATCTGCTCAGAAAGCTCATCTCCATATCATATACTCTATGTACTATAGCTTCACCACACTGAGATCTGCTCATCTACATATCATATACTCTATGTACTATAGCTTCACCACACTGAGATCTGCTCAGAAAGCTCATCTACATATCATATACTCTATGTACTATAGCTTCACCACACTGAGATCTGCTCAGAAAGCTCATCTACATTTCATATACTCTATGTACTATAGCTCCACCACACTGAGATCTGCTCAGAAAGCTCCTATACATATCATATCCTTTATGTACTATAGCTTCACCACACTGAGATCTGCTCAGAAAGCTCATCTACATATCATATCCTCTATGTACTATAGCTTCACCACACTGAGATCTGCTCAGAAAGCTCATCAACATATCATATACTCTATGTACTATAGCTTCACCACACTGAGATCTGCTCAGAAAGCTCATCTACATATCATATACTCTATGTACTGTGGTAAGGTGCAAGGTACCGTTATCGATGGGAGGTACGTGTCACCGAGGTTCCTGGCCTCGGTGAGGTGAGAGCCGGGTTTTATGTGTCAGCAGCAGCTAGTGCTGCTTGACATTTATAGTTAGTTTGGCTGCAAAGCCAATCCGGGCCGGCTCTTACTGGGAGTAGGCAAAGAGTTGGGTGGGTGCCTACTCCCCACGGTCCAGGCCGGACTTTGCCGGGCTTTAAAACACAGCCAGCACCAGCAGGTGGGTGTGATTGTCCTGGAGCTGCTGTTAGGCTGTGGAGTCACTTGTGTTTGGAAGTTCTCTGGGCTGGACGCAAGAGCCCAGCAAGGAGGAGTGCAGACGACCTGGAAGCCTGACGGCGACTGTCTTGCGGCTGGACTGACAGCCAGGTGCGAACCTGCACCTAAAACCTCCCAGGTGACTAGAACCTGATTTGGACTGTTTTATTTTGCCTCATGATTTCTGGTATGTGTGAACAAACACCAAGAGACTGTTTATATAGTTTGTTTTTGTGCAAGTGTGAATAAAACACTGTTCATTGCACCTTCTGGACTCCCTGTTTTGCCTCTGTACTGCACCCGCACCGCTATCTACCAGAGCGACTCCCCACATTTGGTGTCGGATGCGGGCATTCGCAGTGAGGCTGGCGTGAACGCCGAAGTTTGTTTGTTTTGTTGGGCACGAGTGCATGGAATATATTAAACCAGCAAAGCTACAAGTAGAAATTGCTGGCAACATGGAGGCGGCTGTGAAAGCTCTCATGGAGGCTAACGTGCAGCAGCGGGAGACCAACCAGCTACTATTACAGCACGTGATGGCGTTACAAGCTGCAGGAGCGTCCCACCATGTCCATGATGCCCGGAAAGCGGTCCGTGCGGCGATCCCAAAAATGACCACCTCGGACGACGTTGAGACGTATCTGGCGGTCTTTGAGAAGGTAGCCGTGAGGGAGAAGTTACCCCGTGACCAGTGGGCCGAGGTGGTCGCTCCGTTCCTGGCATCCGGACCCCAGCAGGTTTTTTTTGACCTAGCAGATGACCAGGCTGCTGATTACCCCACGGTGAAGGGGGAGATCCTGGCCAGACTGGGGGTAAACGTGTTGGTCCGGGCTCAGCGGGTCCACCAGTGGGACTTTAAAGCGACTGAACCCGCCAGGCCGCAGTACTATGAGTTGCTGCACAGGTTGCAAAAGTGGCTGCAGCCTGAGGTTCTAAGTCCGACGGCTATGCTGGACCGTTTGCTGGCCGACATGTTCTGGAGGGCCCTACCTTACCCCCTTCAGCACTGGATCGGCCAGGTATCCCCCACTAATGCCCTTGAAATGGTTGATCTGGTGGAGCGTTACGAGGCCACCAGAAACCTGCAGGGAGTCTTGCTGGGAAGGGGCCAGTCAAACCCGGAGGCCTCCACCCCAGTTCCGACGACCAGCGACAGAGAGACCTGCACGGAATGTGCCCCCTGCGGTTCCGCCTCCCGTGGTATGCTGGAGGTGTCAGGAGCCAGGCCACCTCAGGGTCGACTGTCCGCACCAGGGTGAGCCGATGGAAGTGAACTACGGCTATCGCCACTCCCTGTATGCACGGAAGCTGTGTGCAACTGGCACCCGTGAGGTGCAGGACAATAACCATCTGTGTCAGGTAGAGGTGGGAGATTCTCTGGCGGTGGCCCTGCTGGACTCCGGGAGTCTAGTCTCCCTGGTAAGGGCTGCCCTGGTACGGCCTGTGGAGTATACCGGTCGTAAAATCGGGGTCCTGTGCATCCACGGAGACCTAAAAGACTACCCCACTGCACTAGTGACTTTGTCCACAGCGGCTGGTAAGTGGACCCACGAGGTGGCTGTCGCTACTACACTCCCACATGAACTGATACTTGGGAGGGACTTCCCAGGTTTCCCGGCACTGTGGCCGGCGATAAAACTGTCTGATGGACCCGAGACAGGGGTAACCCTAGTAGAGTGGCCTGATACCACTGGAAGGCCAGAACCCTGGGAGCCCGAATCTGAAGGGCCAGCGGTAGGGGTGACCACTGCTTCAGCGGTAGAGGGGGAGACAACCCCACTGAGTGTAATGGTGGGAGACACGGAGGACTTGCCACCGGGACCTGAGTTGGCAGACCTCAATGTCTCCGGGGAAAATTTTGGGACCGCACAACACCGGGACCAAACCCTAACCAGGGCCTGGGAAAGTGTTGTAATGGTTGATGGTAAACCCCAGGGGCTGAATTAATGTTTCCGCGATTTATTGTTCTTCAGGATATGTTGTATCGGGTGAACCAAATCCGAGGTGAGCCAGTTGAACAGTTGGTGGTGCCCACCGCATACCGCAGGCTTGTTATGGAGCTTGCCCACCAACATGTTCTTGGGGGACACATGGGGTGGCAGAAAACGCAGGACCGCGTACTACAGCGATTTTACTGGCCCGGTTTGTTTAAGGAAGTAGAGGAGTTCTGTAAGTCCTGTCCGACCTGTCAGGTAAATAGCCCCCAGCCACATTACAGAAGTCCCCTGGTCCCTCTCCCAATAACTGAGGTCCCATTCGAGCGTATTGCCATGGATCTGGTCGGACCCGTACCGAAGTCTGCTAGGGGTCACCAACATATCCTGGTGGTTCTGGACTATGCTACTCGGTATCCAGAGGCGGTGCCTCTGCGACATACCTCGGCTAAGCTCATTGCCAAAGAGTTAATGGAAATGTTTTCCCGTGTGGGCCTGCCAAAAGAGATTCTGACCGACCAAGGGACCCCTTTATGTCCAAAGTTATGAGGGAACTGTGTAAATTGTTGCGTATAAAGCAGTTACGGACGTCCGTTTACCATCCGCAAACAGACGGTCTTGTCGAAAGGTTCAACCAAACTCTAAAAAATATGTTAAAAAGGGTGGTGTCCAGAGATGGGAAGGACTGGGACCTGCTTCTGCCCTATCTCATGTTCGCCGTGCGAGAGGTGCCCCAGGCCTCTACTGGGTTCTCGCCCTTCGAACTGCTTTATGGCAGACACCCTCGGGGCCTGTTGGATATCGCCAAGGAAGCGTGGGAACAACAGCCTGTCCCCCACAAAAGTGTCATTGAGTATGTCACCCAGATGCAGGACCGCATGGAAAGGGTGTTGCCGCTGGTCCGGGAGCATATGGAGGCAGCGCAACAAGCCCAGAGTAGGGTGTATAATCGTCAGGCTCGGGTACGGAACTTCAACCCGGGAGATCGGGTTTTGGTTCTGGTGCCCACCCTTGACAGCAAGTTCCTAGCTAGGTGGCAGGGCCCCTATGAGGTTATCGAGAAGGTAGGGGACGTAAATTACAAAGTACACCAGCCAGGGCGGCGCAATCCGGAGCAGGTGTACCACGTGAATTTACTGAGGCCGTGGAAAGATAGGGACACGGCCGACGACAACAGCCCCCGGCCAGGGCTTCTAGATGACAAGGGTCCAGCCCCACAGTTCGAGGCCTGCGAAGCGGTAGCCACGGTAAAAATTGCAGACAGCCTGTCTTCCAAACAAGTTCAGGAAGTCAGGGAGTTCATCAGTCGGAACACGGATGTGTTCTCGGACCTCCCTGGCCGCACGTCTCTCATCCAACATGACATCGTCACTGAGCCTCAGGCCAAAATCCGGTTAAAACCATACCGGGTACCCGAGGCTCGGCGACGGCCATCGCGGCGGAAGTGCAATTAATGTTGAAGCTCGATGTCATTGAGGAGTCGAAAAGTGAGTGGGCCAGTCCCATAGTCCTAATACCCAAGCCGGATGGGACGTTGCGGTTCTGCAACGATTTTCGCAAATTAAATGAAGTGTCCAAGTTCGATGCGTATCCCATGCCCCGGGTAGACGAGCTTGTTGAGAATTTAGGGCAAGCCCGTTATTTTTCTGTGCTAGACCTCACTAAAGGATACTGGCAAGTACCCTTAACGGAGGCGGCCAAGGAAAAAAACGCTTTTGTTACTCCGCAGGGCCTGTATCATTACAAGGTGTTACCCTTTGGCCTGCATGGCGCCCCCGCCACCTTCCAAAGGTTAATGGATATTGTGCTGCGACCTCATCGCCGGTACGCCTCGGCCTACTTAGACGATGTAATCATCCACAGCACCGACTGGGAAAGCCATTTGCCCAAAGTGCAGGCGGTAGTAGATGCCCTGAGGAAAGCTGGTCTAACCGCCAATCCAAAGAAGTGTGCGATTGGGTTGGAAGAGACCAAATATCTGGGATATGTTATTGGGCGCGGAGTCATCAAGCCGCAGGTAACTAAGGTAGAGGCCATTCGTAACTGGCCCCGACCGGTCACCACCAGGCAGGTAAAGTCCTTCCTGGGAATTGTAGGGTACTACATGCGGTTTGTGCCCCACTTTGCCACAATAGCAGTGCCGTTGACAGACCTGTTGAAGGGGCGAAAGTCGGAGAAGGTTAGCTGGAATGAGAAGGCGGAGGAGGCTTTCTCCGCGTTGAAGTCGGTCCTGTGTTGGTCCCCGGTTTTGGTGACACCCGACTTCAACAGGGAGTTCGTCGTTCAGACGGATGCCTCGGAGGTAGGTCTCGGTGCAGTACTGTCTCAGGAGGTCAATGGGGAAGAACATCCCGTTGTCTTCCTGAGCCGTAAACTCACCCCAGCCGAGACCAGGTATAGTATAGTGGAGAGGGAGTGCCTGGCTATCAAGTGGGCACTCGAATCTCTCCGCTACTACCTGTTAGGGAGGAGGTTCCGTCTGGTGACCGACCATTCCCCTCTCAAGTGGATGAGCCAGGCCAAGGAGAGGAATGCTCGGGTCACCAGGTGGTTCCTATTCTTGCAAAATTTCAAATTTTCGGTAGAACACAGGGCAGGCCGCTTGCAAGGTAATGCAGATGCCCTGTCCCGCGTCCACTGCCTCACATGTGTTCACCCCCTCAGGGTTGAACAAAGGGGGTATGTGGTAAGGTGCAAGGTACCGTTATCGATGGGAGGTACGTGTCACCGAGGTTCCTGGCCTCGGTGAGGTGAGAGCCGGGTTTTATGTGTCAGCAGCAGCTAGTACTGCTTGACATTTATAGTTAGTTTGGCTGCAAAGCCAATCCGGGCCGGCTCTTACTGGGAGTAGGCAAAGAGTTGGGTGGGTGCCTACTCCCCACGGTCCAGGCCGGACTTTGCTGGGCTTTAAAACACAGCCAGCAGCAGCAGGTGGGTGTGATTGTCCTGGAGCTGCTGTTAGGTTGTGGAGTCACTTGTGTTTGGAAGTTCTCTGGGCTGGACGCAAGAGCCCAGCAAGGAGGAGTGCAGACGACCTGGAAGCCTGACGGCGACTGTCTTGCGGCTGGACTGACAGCCAGGTGCGAACCTGCACCTAAAACCTCCCAGGTGACTAGAACCTGATTTGGACTGTTTTGTTTTGCCTCATGATTTCTGGTATGTGTGAACAAACACCAAGAGACTGTTTATATCGTTTGTTTTTGTGCAAGTGTGAATAAAACACTGTTCATTGCACCTTCTGGACTCCCTGTTTTGCCTCTGTACTGCACCCGCACCGCTATCTACCAGAGCGACTCCCCACAGTACTATAGCTTCGCCACACTGAGATCTACTATGGAGTCCAAGAGAAATGGGACTACTTCAAAGTGGCACTATTGAAGGCAACAGAAAAGTGCATTAGGCTCGTCAGTAAAAGCAAAAAAAGGAAGAGACCACTGTGGTACTCAGCAGAAGTGGCCAAAATTATTAAAAACAAAAAGATGGCATTTAGTAAGTATAAAAACACCCAAAACGAGGATGACCGGGAAATCTATAAGATGAGGCAGCGAGAGGCCAGCTAAGTTATAAGAGCTTCTAAAGCTCAAGCAGAAGAGAAATTAGCTCAGTCAGTGAAAAAAGGATGATAAGACATTCTTCAGATACATAAATGAAAAAGGAAATTAAAAAAGGAATTACCAAATTAAAAACAAAGAAGGAAGGTATATGGAAGAGGATAAAGAACTAGCTGACTGCCCTCAATGAATACTTCTGTTCAGTTTTTAAAGGAAAATGAAGGAGAAGGACCTCAGTTAGGGAGAAGACTCATGAATCCTTTGATGCATGTGTCTTTACAGAGGAAGAGGTTCTAAGTCAGCTGTCTAAAATTAATACAAATAAATCACAGGGCCTGATGGGATACACCCAAAGCTATTAAAGAGCTTAGAGGTGTACTAGCAGAACCATTAACAGATTTATTTAACCAATCACTGGTAACAGGTGTCATCCCAGAAGACTGGAAATTAGCAAACGTTGTGCCAATTCACAAGAAAGGTAGTAGAGAGGAATCGGGCAACTATAGGCCGGTAAGCCTGACATCAATAGTGGGAAATTAATGGAAACCATACTCAAGGAGAGGATTGTGGAACATCTAAAAACTCATGGGTTGATTGATGAAAAACAGCATGGGTTTACTTCAGGAGATCATGTCAAACTAATCTTATTGACTTTTTGATTGGGTGACTAAAATAATAGATGGCGGAGGTGCAGTAGACATCGCTTATCTGGACTTTAGTAAGGCTTTTGATACTGTCCCACATAGAAGGCTTATCAATAAACTACAGTGTTTGAACTTGGGCTCACATATTGTTGAATGGATTAGGCAGTGGCTGAAGGACAGAAAACAGAGGGTTGTAGTCAATGGAGTATATTCAGACCATGGTATTGTTACCAGTGGGGTACCTCAGGGATCTGTTCTGGGACCTATATTGTTTAATATCTTTATCAGCGAAATTGCAGAAGGCCTCAATGGTAAGGTGTGTCTTTTTGCTGATGACACAAAGATTTGTAACAGGGTTGATGTTCCTGGAGGGATACACCAAATGGAAAAGGATTTGGGAAAACTAGAGGAATGGTCAAAAATATGGCAACTAAAATTCAATGTTGATAAGTGCAAGATAATGCACCTGGGGCGTAAAATGCATGTTTCTATGTTTCTATGTTTCTATGTTTCTATCTACTCAGAAAGCTCCTCTACATATCATATACACTATGTACTATAGCTTCACCAAACTCAGATCTGCTCAGAAAGCTCCTCTACATATCATATACACTATGTACTATAGCTTCACCACACTGAGATCTGCTCAGAGAGCTCATCTACATATCATATACTCTATGTACTATAGCTTCACCACACTGAGATCTGCTCAGAAAGCTCATCTACATATCATATACACTATGTACTATAGCTTCACCACACTGAGATCTGCTCAGAGAGCTCATCTCCATATCATATACTCTATGTACTATAGGTTCACCACACTGAGATCTGCTCAGAAAGCTCCTCTACATATCATATACTCTATGTACTATAGCTTCACCACACTGAGATCTGATAGGAAAGCTAATCTACATATCATATACTCTATGTAATATAGCATCACCACACTGAGATCTGCTCAGAAAGCTCATCTACATATCATATACTCTATGTACTATAGCTTCACCACACTGAGATCTGCTCAGGAAGCTCATCTACATATCATATACTCTATGTACTATAGCTTCACCACACTGAGATCTGCTCAGAAAGCTCATCTACATATCATATACTCTATGTACTATAGCTTCACCACACTGAGATCTGCTCAGAAAGCTCATCTACATATCATATACTCTATGTACTATAGCTTCACCACACTGAGATCTGCTCAGAAAGCTCCTCTACATATCATATACACTATGTACTATAGCTTCACCACACTGAGATATGCTCAGAAAGCTCATCTACATATCATATACTCTATGTACTATAGCTTTACCACAATGAGATCTGCTCAGAAAGCTCATCAACATATCATATACTCTATGTACTATAGCTTCACCACACTGAGATCTGCTCAGAAAGCTCCTCGACATATCATATACTATATGTACTATAGTTTCACCACACTGAGATCTGCTCAGAAAGCTCATCTACATATCATATACTCTATGTACTATAGCTTTACCACACTGAGATCTGCTCAGAAAGCTCATCAACATATCATATACTCTATGTACTATAGCTTCACCACACTGAGATCTGCTCAGAAAGCTCCTCGACATATCATATACTCTATGTACTATAGCTTCACCACACTGAGATCTGCTCAGAAAGCTCATCTACATATCATATACTCTATGTACTATAGCTTTACCACACTGAGGTCTGCTCAGAAAGCTCATCAACATATCATATACTCTATGTACTATAGCTTCACCACACTGAGATCTGCTCAGAAAGCTCATCTACATATCATATCCTCTATGTACTATAGCTTCACCACACTGAGATCTGCTCAGAAAGCTCCTCTACATATCATATACACTATGTACTATAGCTTCACCACACTGAGATCTGCTCAGAAAGCTCATCTACATACCATATACACTATGTACTATAGCCTCACCACACGGAGATCTGCTCAGAATCTTCTTCCCTCTGTTCTCCCTCTTCTTCCTGTCCCTCTTCTTCCCTCCGTCCTTCCTCTTGTCTCTCTTCTTCACTCCGTCCTTCATCTTGTCTCTTTTCTTCCCTCCGTCCTTCCTTCCTCCTGTCTCTCTTCTTCCCTCCGTCCTTCCTCTTGTCTCTCTTCTTCCCTCCATCCTTCCTCCTGTATCTCTTCTTCCCTCTGTGCTTCCTCCTGTATCTCTTCTTCCCTCTGTGCTTCCTCCTGTCTCTCTTCTTCCCTCCGTCCTTCCTCTTCCTCCCGTCTTCCCTCTGTCCTTCTTCTTCCTACTGTCTCTCGTCTTTCCTCTGTCCTTCCTCTTGTCTCTCATCTTCCCTCTGTCCTTCCTCTTGTCTCTTTTCTTCCCTCCATCCTTCCTCTTGTCTCTCTTCTTCCCTCCATCCTTCCTCCTGTCTGTCTTCTTCCCTCTGTCTTTCCTCCTGTCTCTCTTCTTCCCTCCGTCCTTCCTCTTCCTCCCGTCTTTCGTCTTCCCTCCGTCCTTCTTCTTCCTCCTGTCTCTCGTCTTCCCTCCATTCATCCTCTCCTTCCTGTCCCTCTTCTTCCCTCCGTCCTTCCTCTTGTCTCTCTTCTTCACTCCGTCCTTCATCTTGTCTCTTTTCTTCCCTCCGTCCTTCCTTCCTCCTGTCGCTCTTCTTCCCTCCGTCCTTCCTCTTGTCTCTCTTCTTCCCTCCATCCTTCCTCCTGTCTCTCTTCTTCCCTCTGTGCTTCCTCCTGTCTCTCTTCTTCCCTCCGTTCTTCCTCTTCCTCCCGTCTCTCGTCTTCCCTCTGTCCTTCTTCTTCCTCCTGTCTCTCGTCTTCCCTCTGTCCCTCCTCTTCCTCCTGTCTCTCTTCTTCCCTCCGTCCTTCCTCTTGTCTCTCTTCTTCCCTCCGTCCTTCCTCTTGTCTTTCTTCTTTCCTCTATCCTTCCTCTTGTCTCTCTTCTTCCCTTCGTCCTTCCTCTTGTCTCTCTTCTCCCCTCCGTCCTTCCTCTTGTCTCTCTTCTTCCCTCCGTCCTTCCTCTTGTCTTTCTTCTTCCCTCCATCCTTCCTCTTGTCTCTCTTCTTCCCTCCGTCCTTCCTCTTGTCTCTCTTCTTCCCTCCGTCCTTCCTCTTGTCTCTCTTCTTCCCTCTGTCCTTCCTCTTGTCTCTCTTCTTCCCTCCGTCCTTCCTCTTGTCTCTCTTCTTCCCTCCATCCTTCCTCCTGTCTCTCTTCTTCCCTCTGTGCTTCCTCCTGTCTCTCTTCTTCCCTCCGTTCTTCCTCTTCCTCCCGTCTCTCGTCTTCCCTCTGTCCTTCTTCTTCCTCCTGTCTCTCGTCTTCCCTCTGTCCCTCCTCTTCCTCCTGTCTCTCTTCTTCCCTCCGTCCTTCCTCTTGTCTCTCTTCTTCCCTCCGTCCTTCCTCTTGTCTTTCTTCTTTCCTCTATCCTTCCTCTTGTCTCTCTTCTTCCCTTCGTCCTTCCTCTTGTCTCTCTTCTTCCCTCAGTCCATCCTCTTGTCTCTCTTCTTCCCTCCGTCCTTCCTCTTGTCTTTCTTCTTCCCTCCATCCTTCCTCTTGTCTCTCTTCTTCCCTCCGTCCTTCCTCTTGTCTCTCTTCTTCCCTCCGTCCTTCCTCTTGTCTCTCTTCTTCCCTCTGTCCTTCCTCTTGTCTCTCTTCTTCCCTCCGTCCTTCCTCTTGTCTCTCTTCTTCCCGCCATCCTTCCTCCTGTCTCTCTTCTTCCCTCTGTTCTTCCTCCTGTCTCTCTTCTTTCCTCCGTCCTTCCTCTTCCTCCCTTCTTTCGTCTTCCCTCTGTCCTTCTTCTTCCTCCTGTCTCTCGTCTTCCCTCCATTCTTCCTCTTCTTCCTGTCTCTCTTCTTCCCTCCGTCCTTCCTCTTGTCTCTCTTCTTCCCTCTGTCCTTCATCTAGTCTCTCTTCTTCCCTCCATCCTTCCTTCCTCCTGTCTCTCTTCTTCCCTCCGTCCTTCCTCTTGTCTCTCTTCTTTCCTCCGTCCTTCCTCTTGTCACTCGTCTTCACTCCGTCCTTCCTCCTTGCCTCTCTTCTTCCCTCTGTCCTTCCTCTTTTTTCTCTTCTTCCCTCCGTCCTTCCTCTTCCTCCTTGCCTATCTTCTTCCCTCTGTCCTTCCTCTTGTCTCTCATCTTCCCTCTGTCCTTCCTCTTGTCTCTCTTCTTCACTTCGTCCTTCCTCTTGTCTCATTTCTTCCCTCCATCCTTCCTCCTGTCTCTCTTCTTCCCTCTGTCTTTCCTCCTGTCTCTCTTCTTCACTCCATCCTTCCTCTTCCTCCCGTCTTTCGTCTTCCCTCCGTCCTTCTTCTTCCTCCTGTCTCTCGTCTTCCCTCCGTCCCTCCTCTTCCTCCTGTCTTTCTTCTTCCCTCAGTCCATCCTCTTGTCTCTCTTCTTCCCTCCATCCTTCCTCTTCCTCCTGTCTCTCGTCTTCCGTCCGTCTTTGCTCTTCCTCCTGTCTCTCTTCTTTCCTCTGTCCTTCCTTTTGTCTCTTTTCTTCCATCTATCCCTCCTCTTCCTCCTGGCTCTCTTCTTCCCTCCGTTCTTCCTCTTGTCTGTCTTATTCCATTTGTCCTTCCTCTTGTCTCTCTTCTTCCCTCCGTCCTTCCTCTTGTCTCTCGTCTTCCCTCCATCCTTCCTCTTGTCTCTCTTCTTCCCTCCGTCCTTCCTCTTGTCTCTCTTCTTCCCTCCGTCCTTCCTCTTGTCTCTCTTTTTTCCTCCATCCTTCCTCTTGCCTCTCGTCTTCCCTCCGTCCTTCCTCTTGTCTCTCTTCTTCCCTCTGTCCTTCCTCTTGTCTCTCATCTATCCTCCGTCCTTCCTTTTGTCTCTCTTCTTCCCTCCGTCCTTCTTCTTGTCTCTCTTCTTCCCTCTGTCTTCCCTCCTGTCTCTCTTCTTCCCTCCGTCCTTCCTCTTCCTCCCGTCTTTTGTCTTCCCTCCGTCCTTCTTCTTCCTCCTGTCTCTCGTCTTCCCTCCGTTATTCCTCTTCTTCCCTCCGTCCTTCCTCTTGTCTCTCTTCTTCCCTCCGTCCTTCACCTTGTCTCTTTTCTTCCCTCCGTCCTTCCTTCCTTCCTCCTGTCTCTCTTCTTCCCTCCGTCCTTCCTCTTGTCTCTCTTCTTCCCTCCGTCCTTCCTCCTGTCTCTCTTCTTCCCTCTGTGCTTCCTCCTGTCTCTCTTCTTCCCTCCGTCCTTCCTCTTCCTCCGGTCTCTCGTCTTCCCTCTGTCCTTCTTCATCCTCCTGTCTCTCGTCTTCCCTGCGTCCCTCCTCTTCCTCCTGTCTTTCTTCTTCCCTCCGTCCTTCCTCCTGTCTCTTTTCTTCCCTCCATCCTTCCTCTTGTCTCTCTTCTTCCCTCCGTCCTTCCTCTTGTCTCTCTTCTTCCCTCTATCCTTCCTCTTGTCTCTCTTCTTCCCTTCGTCCTTCCTCTTGTCTCTCTTCTTCCCTCCGTCCTTCTTCTTGTCTCTCTTCTTCCCTCTGTCCTTCCTCTTCTCTCTCTTCTTCCCTCCGTCCTTCCTCTTGTCTCTCTTCTTCCCTCCGTCCTTCATCTTGTCTCTTTTCTTCCCTCCGTCCTTCCTTCCTCCTGTCTCTCTTCTTCCCTCCTTCCTTCCTCCTGTCTCTCTTCTTCCCTCTGTCCTTCCTCTTGTCTCTCTTCTTCCCTCCGTCCTTCCTCTTGTCTTTCTTCTTCCCTCCGTCCTTCCTCCTGTCTCTTTTCTTCCCTCCATCCTTCCTCTTGTCTCTCTTCTTCCCTCCGTCCTTCCTCTTGTCTCTCTTCTTCCCTCCGTCCTTCCTCTTGTCTCTCTTCTTCCCTCTATCCTTCCTCTTGTCTCTCTTCTTCCCTTCGTCCTTCCTCTTGTCTCTCTTCTTCCCTCCGTCCTTCCTCTTGTCTCTCTTCTTCCCTCCGTCCTTCCTCTTGCCTCTCGTCTTCCCTCCGTCCTTCCTCTTGTCTCTCTTCTTCCCTCCGTCCTTCATCTTGTCTCTTTTCTTCCCTCCGTCCTTCATTCCTCCTGTCTCTCTTCTTCCCTCCGTCCTTCCTCTTGTCTCTCTTCTTCCCTCCATCCTTCCTCCTGTCTCTCTTCTTCCCTCTGTGCTTCCTCCTGTCTCTCTTCTTCCCTCCGTCCTTCCTCTTGTTTCTCTTCTTCCCTCTGTCCTTCCTCTTGTCTCTCTTCTTCCCTTCGTCCTTCCTCTTGTCTCTCTTCTTCCCTCCATCCTTCCTCCTGTCTCTCTTCTTCCCTCTGTGCTTCCTCCTGTCTCTTTTCTTCAGTCCGTCCCTCCTCTTCTCTCTCTTCTTCCCTCTGTCCTTCCTCTTCTCTCTCTTCTTCCCTCCGTCCTTCCTCCTGTCTCTCTTCTTCCCTCTGTCTTTCCTCCTGTCTCTTTTCTTCACTCCGTCCTTCCTCTTCCTCCTTGCCTCTCTTCTTCTCGTCCCCCTCGTCGTCTCACGTCCTGGCCCGGATGTAGACTACGGCCTGGACACCTGATTGCTCGCTCCCAGTGGTTTTCCAGCACCTTCTGGTTTCCTCTTGAAGACTGGTACTGGTTTTGAGAAGACACTGATTAGCAGAACGCTGCTGTCACCTCACATATGTCCAGGATACGGCCTACATTATCTAGCTATAAATCAGGATTTCTTGCGGCTTGTTGAGGTGATAACTCTCATCCTCTCACAGTTCGCAGTAACTGCAGGTAATGAGTCTACACATCACTTATAACCTATCTCCCTCACTACGGTTTACAGTGTCCGTGAATTATGCTGCCGCTCCGTGATTTAGGGATAATTTGTCCAAAATAAATAAATATTCTGGTTGCCAATGGCAACACTGCTCAGGAGACTCCAGACCCCTCCCAGCAGCGGTCAGTCTACGATAGGCTCCACCCCCATATTTACACTAGCAGACTCCTCCCCTGAGATATGTAGACAATATAAAGCTCGTCCCAATGTGATTTCCGCATCTCCCGCCTCCTCTCGGCTGTGCAGCCAGTTAGTGGATAGGACATGTCACGTGGTTGCCCCGCCCACAGCCTCTGTCTGGACTCCATGTAGCTGACCTCGGCTCTTTGAAGAGGCTGAAGCAGTTCTCTCTGCACATGCGCAGCTCTTCGCAGCAGCGGCTGGTTACTATGACAACGGTGGACAACAGCTTTCCTTCCGTGACTGTCCCAGCATCCTCCGCGGGCCCCCGCACCGGAGACTCATCGGAGGTAACGGCTTCTTATATGTGATCCGTCCGCTCCCCGTGTGTTCTGTACGGTGACCGCGACGGAATCCGTGTGACCCCCCCCCCCCCATACAGAGAGATAGCCCCCCCCATACAGAGAGATAGCGCCCCCCCCCATACAGAGAGATAGCCCCCCCATACAGAGAGATAGCGCCCCCCCCCATACAGAGAGATAGCGCCCCCCCCATACAGAGAGATAGCGCCCCCCCATACAGAGAGATAGCGCCCCCATACAGAGAGATGGCGCCCCATACAGAGAGATAGCGCCCCCATACAGAGAGATAGCGCCCCCATACAGAGAGAGCGCCCCCATACAGAGAGATAGCGCCCCCATACAGATAGATGGCGCCCCCATACAGAGAGATAGCGCCCCCATACAGAGAGATAGCGCCCCCATACAGAGAGAGCGCCCCCCATACAGAGAGATAGCGCCCCCCATACAGAGAGATAGCGCCCCCTATACAGAGATAGCGCCCCCATACAGAGAGATAGCGCCCCCACCATACAGAGAGATAGCGCTCCATACAGAGAGATGGCGCCCCCATACAGAGAGATAGCGCCCCCATACAGAGAGATAGCGCCCCCATACAGAGAGATAGCGCCCCCATACAGAGGATAGCGCCCCCATACAGAGAGATAGCGCCCATACATGAGAGATAGCGCCCCATACAGAGAGATAGCGCCCCCATACAGAGAGAGAGCCCCTCATACAGAGAGATAGCGCCCCCATACAGAGAGATAGCGCCCCCATACAGAGATAGCGCCCCCATACAGAGAGATAGCGCCCCCATACAGAGAGATAGCGCCTCCATACAGAGAGATAGCGCCTCCCATACAGAGAGATAGCGCCCCACCATACAGAGAGATAGCGCCCCCATACAGAGAGATAGCGCCCCCATGCAGAGAGATAGCGCCCCATACAGAGAGATAGCGGCCCCCATACAGAGAGATAGCGCCCCACCATACAGATAGATAGCCCCCATACAGAGATAGCGCCCCCATACAGAGAGATAGCGCCCCATACAGAGAGATGGCGCCCCATACAGAGAGATGGCGCCCCATACAGAGAGATAGCGCCCCATACAGAGAGATAGTGCCCCCCATACAGAGAGATAGCGCCCCCATACAGAGAGATAGCGCCCCCCATACAGAGATAGGCGCCCCCATACAGAGAGATAGCGCCCCCATACAGAGATAGCGCTCCCCATACAGAGAGATAGCGCCCCCATACAGAGAGATAGCGCCCCATACGAGAGATAGCGCCCCCATACAGAGAGATAGCGCCCCCATACAGAGATAGCGCCCCATACAGAGATAGCGCCCCCATACAGAGATAGCGCCCCCATACAGAGAGATAGCGCCCCACTACAGAGAGATAGCGCCTCATACAGAGAGATAGCGCCCCATACAGAGAGATAGCGCCCCCATACAGAGAGATAGCGCCCCATACAGAGAGATAGCGCCCCCATACAGAGAGATAGCGCCCCCATACAGAGAGATAGCGCCCCATACAGAGAGATAGCGCCCCCATACAGAGAGATAGCGCCCCATACAGAGAGATAGCGCCCCCATACAGAGAGATAGCGCCCCTATACAGAGATAGCGCCTCCCATACAGAGAGATAGCGCCCCCATACAGAGAGATAGCGCCCCATACAGAGAGATAGCGCCCCATACAGAGAGATAGCGCCTCATACAGAGAGATAGCGCCTCATACAGAGAGATAGCGCCCCCATACAGAGAGATAGCGCCCCCATACAGAGAGATAGCGCCCCATACAGAGAGATGGCGCCCTCCATACAGAGAGATAGCGCCCCCATACAGAGAGATAGCGCCCCCATACAGAGAGATAGCGCCCACCATACAGAGATATGGCCCCCTCCATACAGAGAGATGTCGCCCTCCATACAGAGAAGCGGTCAGCTCCAGCCCTCCCACCACCCCCATACAGGAGATAGCGTATACCTGTGGGTGGGGGTCATCCTCTAGGTGTAGCCTCTCTGACAGGACTCTAGTTCTTCTCCATCGTTACCTGTCTCCGTGTGACCCTGTGGTACAGAAGACTGGTGCGGGGGCGTGTCCTCTGATATTCTGCTGTGTTGCAGGTGTTGGCTGCCATTTATCAGAGCTGAATGTGATGGTGGAAGTGACACCATGAGCGTCCCAGAGGTGGAGGAGCACATCTCCCAGAAGTACGACATCAAGAAGCGCCTGGGAAAGGGGGTGAGTCCGTATATACTGTATACTATACCTTATCTCCTGGGAGTCCGTATAGACTGTATACTATACCTTATCTCCTGGGGATCCGTATATACGATATACTATACCTTATCTCCTGGGGAGGGTCCATATATACTATATACTGTACCTTATCTCCTGGGAGTCCATATATACTATATACTATACCTTATCTCCTGGGGAGGGGGGTCCATATATACTATATACTATACATTATCTCCTGGGAGGGAGTCCATATATACTATATACTATACGTTATCTCCTGGGAGGGGGGTCCATATATACTATATACTATACCTTATCTCCTGGGGAGGGGAGTCCATATATACTATATACTATACCTTATCTCCTGGGGAGGGGGTCCATATAT
>JAKVIS010000193.1:0-112343 GCA_033119425.1 Bufotes viridis | reverse complement strand
GCATGTCACAATGGGCCATCATCATCCAGGGATAATAGATAGAACATGGTGCATGTCACAATGGGCCACCATCACCCAGGGATAAGGGATAGAACACTGCGCATGTCACAATGGGCCATTATCATCCATGGATAATGGATAGAACACTGTACTTGTTACAATGGGCCATCATCATCCAGGGATAATGGATAGAGCATGGTGCATGTCACAATGGGCCATCATCATCCATGGATAAAGAATAGAACACTGCACATGTCACAATAGGCCATCATCATCCAGTGATAATGGATAGAACACTGTGCATGTCACAATGGGCCTTCATCATCCAAGGATAATGGATAGAACACTGCGCATGTCACAATGGGCCATCATCATCCAGGGATAAGGGATAGAACACTGTGCGTGTCACAATGGGCCATCATCATCCAGGGATAATGGATAGAACATGGTGCATGTCACAATGGGCCATCATCATCCAGTGATAATGGATAGAACATGGTGCATGTCACAATGGGCCATCATCATCCATGGATAATGGATAGAACACTGTGCGTGTCACAATGGGCCATCATCATCCATGGATAATGGATAGAACACTGCACATGTCACAATTGGCCATCATCATCCAAGGATAATGGATAGAACACTGCGCATGTCACAATGGGCCATCATCATCCAGGGATAAGGGATAGAACACTGTGCGTGTCACAATGGGCCATCATCATCCATGGATAATGGATAGAACACTGCACATGTTACAATGGGCCATCGTCATCCAGGGATAATGGATAGAGCATGGTGCATGTCACAATGGGCCATCATCATCCATGGATAATGGATAGAACACTGCACATGTCACAAAGGGGCCATCATCATCCAAGGATAATGGATAGAACACTGCGCATGTCACAATGGGCCATCATCATCCAGGGATAATGGATAAAACACTGTGCGTGTCACAATGGACCATCATCATCCATGGATAATGGATAGAACACTGCACATGTCCCAATGGGCCATCATCATCCAGGGATAATGGAGAGAACACTGCACATGTCACAATGGGCCATCATCATCCAGGGATAATGGATAGAATGGGCCATCAACATCCAGGGATAATGGAGAGAACATGGTGCATGTCACAATGGGCCATCATCATCCAGGGATAATGGATAGAACATGGTGCATGTCACAATGGGCCATCATCATCCAGAGATAATGGATAGAACATGGTGCATGTCACAATTGGCCATCATCATCCAGGGATAATGGATAGAACACTGTGCGTGTCACAATGGGCCATCATCATCCAGGGATAAGGGATAGAACACTGCGCATGTCACAATGGGCCATTATCATCCATGGATAATGGATAGAACACTGTACTTGTTACAATGGGCCATCATCATCCAGGGATAATGGATAGAGCATGGTGCATGTCACAATGGGCCATCATCATCCATGGATAAAGAATAGAACACTGCACATGTCACAATAGGCCATCATCATCCAGTGATAATGGATAGAACACTGTGCGTGTCACAATGGGCCTTCATCATCCAAGGATAATGGATAGAACACTGCGCATGTCACAATGGGCCATCATCATCCAGGGATAAGGGATAGAACACTGTGCGTGTCACAATGGGCCATCATCATCCAGGGATAATGGATAGAACATGGTGCATGTCACAATGGGCCATCATCATCCAGTGATAATGGATAGAACATGGTGCATGTCACAATGGGCCATCATCATCCATGGATAATGGATAGAACACTGTGCGTGTCACAATGGGCCATCATCATCCAAGGATAATGGATAGAACACTGCGCATGTCACAATGGGCCATCATCATCCAGGGATAAGGGATAGAACACTGTGCGTGTCACAATGGGCCATCATCATCCATGGATAATGGATAGAACACTGCACATGTTACAATGGGCCATCGTCATCCAGGGATAATGGATAGAGCATGGTGCATGTCACAATGGGCCATCATCATCCATGGATAATGGATAGAACACTGCACATGTCACAAAGGGGCCATCATCATCCAAGGATAATGGATAGAACACTGCGCATGTCACAATGGGCCATCATCATCCAGGGATAATGGATAAAACACTGTGCGTGTCACAATGGACCATCATCATCCATGGATAATGGATAGAACACTGCACATGTCCCAATGGGCCATCATCATCCAGGGATAATGGAGAGAACACTGCACATGTCACAATGGGCCATCATCATCCAGGGATAATGGATAGAATGGGCCATCAACATCCAGGGATAATGGAGAGAACATGGTGCATGTCACAATGGGCCATCATCATCCAGGGATAATGGATAGAACATGGTGCATGTCACAATGGGCCATCATCATCCAGGGATAATGGATAGAACACTGGTGCATGTCACAATGGGCCATCATCATCCAGGGATAATGGATAGAACACTGGTGCATGTCACAATGGGCCATCATCATCCAGGGATAATGGATAGAACACTGTGCGTGTCACAATGGGCCATCATCATCCATGGATAATGGATAGAACACTGCACATGTCACAATGGGCCATCATCATCCAGGGATAAGGGATAGAACACTGTGCGTGTCACAATGGGCCATCATCATCCAGGGATAATGGATAGAACACTGGTGCATGTCACAATGGGCCATCATCATCCAGGGATAATGGATAGAACATGGTGCATGTCACAATGGGCCATCATCATCCATGGATAATGGATAGAACACTGTGCGTGTCACAATGGGCCATCATCATCCATGGATAATGGATAGAACACTGCACATGTCACAATGGGCCATCATCATCTAAGGATAATGGATAGAACACTGCGCATGTCACAATGGGCCATCATCATCCAGGGATAAGGGATAGAACACTGCACATGTTACAATGGGCCATCATCATCCAGGGATAATGGATAGAGCATGGTGCATGTCACAATGGGCCATCATCATCCATGGATAATGGATAGAACACTGCACATGTCACAATGGGCCATCATCATCCAAGGATAATGGATAGAACACTGCGCATGTCACAATGGGCCATCATCATCCAGGGATAATGGATAGAACACTGTGCGTGTCACAATGGACCATCATCATCCATGGATAATGGATAGAACACTGCACATGTCCCAATGGGCCATCATCATCCAGGGATAATGGAGAGAACACTGCACATGTCACAATGGGCCATCATCATCCAGGGATAATGGATAGAACACTGCGCATGTCACAATGGGCCATCATCATCCAGGGATAATGGATAGAACACTGCGCATGTCACAATGGGCCATCATCATCCAGGGATAATGGATAGAACACTGTGCATGTCACAATGGGCCATCATCATCCAGGGATAATGGATAGAACACTGGTACATGTCACAATGGGCCATCATCATCCAGGGATAATGGATAGAACACTGCGCATGTCACAATGGGCCATCATCATCCATGGATAATGGATAGAACACTGGTGCATGTCACAATGGGCCATCATCATCCATGGATAATGGATAGAACACTGCACATGTCACAATGGGCCATCATCATCCAGGGATAATGGATAGAACACTGCGCATGTCACAATGGGCCATCATCATCCAGGGATAATGGATAGAACACTGCACATGTCACAATGGGCCATCATCATCCAGGGATAATGGATAGAACATGGTGCATGTCACAATGGGCCATCATCATCCATAGACAATGGATAGAACACTGCGCATGTCACAATGGGCCATCATCATCCAGGGATAAGGGATAGAACACTGCGCATGTCACAATGGGCCATCATCATCCATGGATAATGGATAGAACACTGCACATGTCACAATGGGCCATCATCATCCAGGGATAATGGATAGAACACTGTGCATGTCACAATGGGCCATCATCAGCCAAGGATAATGGATAGAAAACTGCACATGTCACAATGGGCCATCATCATCCATGGATAATGAACAGAACACTGCATATGTCACAATGGGCCATCATCATCCAGGGATAATGGATAGAACATGGCACATGTCACAATGGGCGATCATCATCCAGGGATAAGGGATAGAACACTGTGCGTGTCACAATGGGCCATCATCATCCATGGATAATGGATAGAACACTGCACATGTCACAATGGGCCATCATCATCCAGGGATAATAGATTGAACATGGTGCATGTCACAATGGGCCATCAACATCCAGGGATAATGGAGAGAACATGGTGCATGTCACAATAGGCCATCATCATCCAGGGATAATGGATAGAACACTGCACATGTCACAACGGGCCATCATCATCCAGGGATAAGGGATAGAACAATGAGCGTGTCACAATAGGCCATCATCATCCAGGGATAATGGATAGAACATGGTGCATGTCACAATGGGCCATCATCATCCAGGGATAATAGATAGAACATGGTGCATGTCACAATGGGCCACCATCACCCAGGGATAAGGGATAGAACACTGCGCATGTCACAATGGGCCATTATCATCCATGGATAATGGATAGAACACTGTACTTGTTACAATGGGCCATCATCATCCAGGGATAATGGATAGAGCATGGTGCATGTCACAATGGGCCATCATCATCCATGGATAAAGAATAGAACACTGCACATGTCACAATAGGCCATCATCATCCAGTGATAATGGATAGAACACTGTGCATGTCACAATGGGCCTTCATCATCCAAGGATAATGGATAGAACACTGCGCATGTCACAATGGGCCATCATCATCCTGGGATAAGGGATAGAACACTGTGCGTGTCACAATGGGCCATCATCATCCAGGGATAATGGATAGAACATGGTGCATGTCACAATGGGCCATCATCATCCAGTGATAATGGATAGAACATGGTGCATGTCACAATGGGCCATCATCATCCATGGATAATGGATAGAACACTGTGCGTGTCACAATGGGCCATCATCATCCATGGATAATGGATAGAACACTGCACATGTCACAATTGGCCATCATCATCCAAGGATAATGGATAGAACACTGCGCATGTCACAATGGGCCATCATCATCCAGGGATAAGGGATAGAACACTGTGCGTGTCACAATGGGCCATCATCATCCATGGATAATGGATAGAACACTGCACATGTTACAATGGGCCATCGTCATCCAGGGATAATGGATAGAGCATGGTGCATGTCACAATGGGCCATCATCATCCATGGATAATGGATAGAACACTGCACATGTCACAAAGGGGCCATCATCATCCAAGGATAATGGATAGAACACTGCGCATGTCACAATGGGCCATCATCATCCAGGGATAATGGATAAAACACTGTGCGTGTCACAATGGACCATCATCATCCATGGATAATGGATAGAACACTGCACATGTCCCAATTGGCCATCATCATCCAGGGATAATGGAGAGAACACTGCACATGTCACAATGGGCCATCATCATCCAGGGATAATGGATAGAATGGGCCATCAACATCCAGGGATAATGGAGAGAACATGGTGCATGTCACAATGAGCCATCATCATCCAGGGATAATGGATAGAACATGGTGCATGTCACAATGGGCCATCATCATCCAGAGATAATGGATAGAACATGGTGCATGTCACAATTGGCCATCATCATCCAGGGATAAGGGATAGAACACTGTGCGTGTCACAATGGGCCATCATCATCCAGGGATAAGGGATAGAACACTGCGCATGTCACAATGGGCCATTATCATCCATGGATAATGGATAGAACACTGTACTTGTTACAATGGGCCATCATCATCCAGGGATAATGGATAGAGCATGGTGCATGTCACAATGGGCCATCATCATCCATGGATAAAGAATAGAACACTGCAGATGTCACAATAGGCCATCATCATCCAGTGATAATGGATAGAACACTGTGCGTGTCACAATGGGCCTTCATCATCCAAGGATAATGGATAGAACACTGCGCATGTCACAATGGGCCATCATCATCCAGGGATAAGGGATAGAACACTGTGCGTGTCACAATGGGCCATCATCATCCAGGGATAATGGATAGAACATGGTGCATGTCACAATGGGCCATCATCATCCAGTGATAATGGATAGAACATGGTGCATGTCACAATGGGCCATCATCATCCATGGATAATGGATAGAACACTGTGCGTGTCACAATTGGCCATCATCATCCAAGGATAATGGATAGAACACTGCGCATGTCACAATGGGCCATCATCATCCAGGGATAAGGGATAGAACACTGTGCGTGTCACAATGGGCCATCATCATCCATGGATAATGGATAGAACACTGCACATGTTACAATGGGCCATCGTCATCCAGGGATAATGGATAGAGCATGGTGCATGTCACAATGGGCCATCATCATCCATGGATAATGGATAGAACACTGCACATGTCACAAAGGGGCCATCATCATCATAGGATAATGGATAGAACACTGCGCATGTCACAATGGGCCATCATCATCCAGGGATAATGGATAAAACACTGTGCGTGTCACAATGGACCATCATCATCCATGGATAATGGATAGATCACTGCACATGTCCCAATGGGCCATCATCATCCAGGGATAATGGAGAGAACACTGCACATGTCACAATGGGCCATCATCATCCAGGGATAATGGATAGAATGGGCCATCAACATCCAGGGATAATGGAGAGAACATGGTGCATGTCACAATGGGCCATCATCATCCAGGGATAATGGATAGAACATGGTGCATGTCACAATGGGCCATCATCATCCAGAGATAATGGATAGAACATGGTGCATGTCACAATGGGCCATCATCATCCAGAGATAATGGATAGAACATGGTGCATGTCACAATTGGCCATCATCGTCCAGGGATAAGGGATAGAACACTGTGCGTGTCACAATGGGCCATCATCATCCATGGATAATGGATAGAACACTGCACATGTCACAATGGGCCATCATCATCCAGGGATCAGGGATAGAACACTGTGCGTGTCTCAATGGGCCTTCATCATCCAAGGATAATGGATAGAACACTGCGCATGTCACAATGGGCCATCATCATCCAGGGATAAGGGATAGAACACTGTGCGTGTCACAATGGGCCATCATCATCCAAGGATAATGGATAGAACATGGTGCATGTCACAATGGGCCATCATCATCCAGTGATAATGGATAGAACATGGTGCATGTCACAATGGGCCATCATCATCCATGGATAATGGATAGAACACTGTGCGTGTCAGAATGGGCCATCATCATCCATGGATAATGGATAGAACACTGCACATGTCACAATTGGCCATCATCATCCAAGGATAATGGATAGAACACTGCGCATGTCACAATGGGCCATCATCATCCAGGGATAAGGGATAGAACACTGTGCGTGTCACAATGGGCCATCATCATCCAGGGATAATGGATAGAACATGGTGCATGTCACAATGGGCCATCATCATCCAGTGATAATGGATAGAACATGGTGCATGTCACAATTGGCCATCATCATCCATGGATAATGGATAGAACACTGTGCGTGTCACAATGGGCCATCATCATCCATGGATAATGGATAGAACACTGCACATGTCACAATTGGCCATCATCATCCAAGGATAATGGATAGAACACTGCGCATGTCACAATGGGCCATCATCATCCAGGGATAAGGGATAGAACACTGTGCGTGTCACAATGGGCCATCATCATCCAGGGATAATGGATAGTACATGGTGCATGTCACAATGGGCCATCATCATCCAGGGATAATGGATAGAACATGGTGCATGTCACAATGGGCCAGCATCATCCATGGATAATGGATAGAACACTGTGCGTGTCACAATGGGCCATCATCATCCATGGATAATGGATAGAACACTGCACATGTCACAATTGGCCATCATCATCTAAGGATAATGGATAGAACACTGCGCATGTCACAATGGGCCATCATCATCCAGGGATAAGGGATAGAACACTGCACATGTTACAATGGGCCATCGTCATCCAGGGATAATGGATAGAGCATGGTGCATGTCACAATGGGCCATCATCATCCATGGATAATGGATAGAACACTGCACATGTCACAAAGGGGCCATCATCATCCAAGGATAATGGATAGAACACTGCGCATGTCACAATGGGCCATCATCATCCAGGGATAATGGATAAAACACTGTGCGTGTCACAATGGACCATCATCATCCATGGATAATGGATAGAACACTGCACATGTCCCAATGGGCCATCATCATCCAGGGATAATGGAGAGAACACTGCACATGTCACAATGGGCCATCATCATCCAGGGATAATGGAGAGAACACTGCACATGTCACAATGGGCCATAATCATCCAGGGATAATGGATAGAACATGGTGCATGTCACAATGGGCCATCATCATCCATGGATAATGGATAGAACACTGCACATGTCACAATGGGCCTTCATCATCCAGGGATAATGGATAGAACACTGCACATGTCACAATGGGCCATCATCATCCAGGGATAATGGATAGAACACTGCACATGTCACAATGGGCCATCATCATCCAGGGATAATGGATAGAACATGGTGCATGTAACAATGGGCCATCATCATCCATGGATAATGGATAGAACACTGCGCATGTCACAATGGGCCATCATCATCCAGGGATAATGGATAGAACATGGTGCATGTCACAATGGGCCATCATCATCCATGGATAATGGATAGAACACTGCACATGTCACAATGGGCCATCATCATCCAGGGATAATGGATAGAACACTGCACATGTCACAATGGGCCATCATCATCCATGGATAATGGATAGAACACTGCACATGTCACAATGGGCCATCATCATCCAGGGATAATGGATAGAACATGGTGCATGTCACAATGGGCCATCATCATCCATGGATAATGGATAGAACACTGGCGCATGTCACAATGGGCCATCATCACCCAGGGATAATGGATAGAACACTGCGCATGTCACAATGGGCCATCATCATCCATGGATAATGGATAGAACACTGTACTTGTTACAATGGGCCATCATCATCCAGGGATAATGGATAGAACACTGTGCATGTCACAATGGGCCATCATCATCCAGGGATAATGGATAGAACACTGCACATGTCACAATGGGCCATCATCATCCATGGATAATGGACAGAACACTGCATATGTCACAATGGGCCATCATCATCCAGGGATAATGGATAGAACATGGCGCATGTCACAATGGGCGATCATCATCCAGGGATAAGGGATAGAACACTGTGCGTGTCACAATGGGCCATCATCATCCATGGATAATGGATAGAACACTGCACATGTCACAATGGGCCATCATCATCCAGGGATAATAGATTGAACATGGTGCATGTCACAATGGGCCATCAACATCCAGGGATAATGGAGAGAACATGGTGCATGTCACAATGGGCCATCATCATCCAGGGATAATGGATAGAACACTGCACATGTCACAACGGGCCATCATCATCCAGGGATAAGGGATTGAAAAATGAGCGTGTCACAATGGGCCATCATCATCCAGGGATAATGGATAGAACATGGTGCATGTCACAATGGGCCATCATCATCCAGGGATAATAGATAGAACATGGTGCATGTCACAATGGGCCACCATCACCCAGGGATAAGGGATAGAACACTGCGCATGTCACAATGGGCCATTATCATCCATGGATAATGGATAGAACACTGTACTTGTTACAATGGGCCATCATCATCCAGGGATAATGGATAGAGCATGGTGCATGTCACAATGGGCCATCATCATCCATGGATAAAGGATAGAACACTGCACATGTCACAATAGGCCATCATCATCCAGTGATAATGGATAGAACACTGTGCATGTCACAATGGGCCTTCATCATCCAAGGATAATGGATAGAACACTGCGCATGTCACAATGGGCCATCATCATCCAGGGATAAGGGATAGAACACTGTGCGTGTCACAATGGGCCATCATCATCCAGGGATAATGGATAGAACACTGGTGCATGTCACAATGGGCCATCATCATCCAGGGATAATGGATAGAACATGGTGCATGTCACAATGGGCCATCATCATCCATGGATAATGGATAGAACACTGCACATGTCACAATGGGCCATCATCATCCAAGGATAATGGATAGAACACTGCGCATGTCACAATGGGCCATCATCATCCAGGGATAATGGATAAAACACTGTGCGTGTCACAATGGACCATCATCATCCATGGATAATGGATAGAACACTGCACATGTCCCAATGGGCCATCATCATCCAGGGATAATGGAGAGAACACTGCACATGTCACAATGGGCCATCATCATCCAGGGATAATGGATAGAATGGGCCATCAACATCCAGGGATAATGGAGAGAACATGGTGCATGTCACAATGAGCCATCATCATCCAGGGATAATGGATAGAACATGGTGCATGTCACAATGGGCCATCATCATCCAGAGATAATGGATAGAACATGGTGCATGTCACAATTGGCCATCATCATCCAGGGATAAGGGATAGAACACTGTGCGTGTCACAATGGGCCATCATCATCCAGGGATAAGGGATAGAACACTGCGCATGTCACAATGGGCCATTATCATCCATGGATAATGGATAGAACACTGTACTTGTTACAATGGGCCATCATCATCCAGGGATAATGGATAGAGCATGGTGCATGTCACAATGGGCCATCATCATCCATGGATAAAGAATAGAACACTGCAGATGTCACAATAGGCCATCATCATCCAGTGATAATGGATAGAACACTGTGCGTGTCACAATGGGCCTTCATCATCCAAGGATAATGGATAGAACACTGCGCATGTCACAATGGGCCATCATCATCCAGGGATAAGGGATAGAACACTGTGCGTGTCACAATGGGCCATCATCATCCAGGGATAATGGATAGAACATGGTGCATGTCACAATGGGCCATCATCATCCAGTGATAATGGATAGAACATGGTGCATGTCACAATGGGCCATCATCATCCATGGATAATGGATAGAACACTGTGCGTGTCACAATGGGCCATCATCATCCAAGGATAATGGATAGAACACTGCGCATGTCACAATGGGCCATCATCATCCAGGGATAAGGGATAGAACACTGTGCGTGTCACAATGGGCCATCATCATCCATGGATAATGGATAGAACACTGCACATGTTACAATGGGCCATCGTCATCCAGGGATAATGGATAGAGCATGGTGCATGTCACAATGGGCCATCATCATCCATGGATAATGGATAGAACACTGCACATGTCACAAAGGGGCCATCATCATCCAAGGATAATGGATAGAACACTGCGCATGTCACAATGGGCCATCATCATACAGGGATAATGGATAAAACACTGTGCGTGTCACAATGGACCATCATCATCCATGGATAATGGATAGATCACTGCACATGTCCCAATGGGCCATCATCATCCAGGGATAATGGAGAGAACACTGCACATGTCACAATGGGCCATCATCATCCAGGGATAATGGATAGAATGGGCCATCAACATCCAGGGATAATGGAGAGAACATGGTGCATGTCACAATGGGCCATCATCATCCAGGGATAATGGATAGAACATGGTGCATGTCACAATGGGCCATCATCATCCAGAGATAATGGATAGAACATGGTGCATGTCACAATGGGCCATCATCATCCAGAGATAATGGATAGAACATGGTGCATGTCACAATTGGCCATCATCGTCCAGGGATAAGGGATAGAACACTGTGCGTGTCACAATGGGCCATCATCATCCATGGATAATGGATAGAACACTGCACATGTCACAATGGGCCATCATCATCCAGGGATCAGGGATAGAACACTGTGCGTGTCTCAATGGGCCTTCATCATCCAAGGGTAATGGATAGAACACTGCGCATGTCACAATGGGCCATCATCATCCAGGGATAAGGGATAGAACACTGTGCGTGTCACAATGGGCCATCATCATCCAAGGATAATGGATAGAACATGGTGCATGTCACAATGGGCCATCATCATCCAGTGATAATGGATAGAACATGGTGCATGTCACAATGGGCCATCATCATCCATGGATAATGGATAGAACACTGTGCGTGTCAGAATGGGCCATCATCATCCATGGATAATGGATAGAACACTGCACATGTCACAATTGGCCATCATCATCCAAGGATAATGGATAGAACACTGCGCATGTCACAATGGGCCATCATCATCCAGGGATAAGGGATAGAACACTGTGCGTGTCACAATGGGCCATCATCATCCAGGGATAATGGATAGAACATGGTGCATGTCACAATGGGCCATCATCATCCAGTGATAATGGATAGAACATGGTGCATGTCACAATTGGCCATCATCATCCATGGATAATGGATAGAACACTGTGCGTGTCACAATGGGCCATCATCATCCATGGATAATGGATAGAACACTGCACATGTCACAATTGGCCATCATCATCCAAGGATAATGGATAGAACACTGCGCATGTCACAATGGGCCATCATCATCCAGGGATAAGGGATAGAACACTGTGCGTGTCACAATGGGCCATCATCATCCAGGGATAATGGATAGTACATGGTGCATGTCACAATGGGCCATCATCATCCAGGGATAATGGATAGAACATGGTGCATGTCACAATGGGCCAGCATCATCCATGGATAATGGATAGAACACTGTGCGTGTCACAATGGGCCATCATCATCCATGGATAATGGATAGAACACTGCACATGTCACAATTGGCCATCATCATCTAAGGATAATGGATAGAACACTGCGCATGTCACAATGGGCCATCATCATCCAGGGATAAGGGATAGAACACTGCACATGTTACAATGGGCCATCGTCATCCAGGGATAATGGATAGAGCATGGTGCATGTCACAATGGGCCATCATCATCCATGGATAATGGATAGAACACTGCACATGTCACAAAGGGGCCATCATCATCCAAGGATAATGGATAGAACACTGCGCATGTCACAATGGGCCATCATCATCCAGGGATAATGGATAAAACACTGTGCGTGTCACAATGGACCATCATCATCCATGGATAATGGATAGAACACTGCACATGTCCCAATGGGCCATCATCATCCAGGGATAATGGAGAGAACACTGCACATGTCACAATGGGCCATCATCATCCAGGGATCAGGGATAGAACACTGTGCGTGTCTCAATGGGCCTTCATCATCCAAGGGTAATGGATAGAACACTGCGCATGTCACAACGGGCCATCATCATCCAGGGATAAGGGATAGAACACTGTGCGTGTCACAATGGGCCATCATCATCCAAGGATAATGGATAGAACATGGTACATGTCACAATGGGCCATCATCATCCAGTGATAATGGATAGAACATGGTGCATGTCACAATGGGCCATCATCATCCATGGATAATGGATAGAACACTGTGCGTGTCAGAATGGGCCATCATCATCCATGGATAATGGATAGAACACTGCACATGTCACAATTGGCCATCATCATCCAAGGATAATGGATAGAACACTGCGCATGTCACAATGGGCCATCATCATCCAGGGATAAGGGATAGAACACTGTGCGTGTCACAATGGGCCATCATCATCCAGGGATAATGGATAGAACATGGTGCATGTCACAATGGGCCATCATCATCCAGTGATAATGGATAGAACATGGTGCATGTCACAATTGGCCATCATCATCCATGGATAATGGATAGAACACTGTGCGTGTCACAATGGGCCATCATCATCCATGGATAATGGATAGAACACTGCACATGTCACAATTGGCCATCATCATCCAAGGATAATGGATAGAACACTGCACATGTCACAATGGGCCATCATCATCCAGGGATAATGGATAGAAAACTGCACATGTCACAATGTGCCATCATCATCCATGGATAATGGATAGAACACTGCACATGTCACAATGGGCCATCATCATCCAGGGATAATGGAGAGAACATGGTGCATGTCACAATGGGCCATCATCATCCATGGACAATGGATAGAACACTGCGCATGTCACAATGGGCCACCATCACCCAGGGATAAGGGATAGAACACTGCGCATGTCACAATGGGCCATCATCATCCATGGATAATGGATAGAACACTGTACTTGTTACAATGGGCCATCATCATCCAGGGATAATGGATAGAACACTGTGCGTGTCACAATGGGCCATCATCATCCAAGGATAATGGATAGAACACTGCACATGTCACAATGGGCCATCATCATCCAGGGATAAGGGATAGAACACTGTGCGTGTCACAATGGGCCATCATCATCCATGGATAATGAACAGAACACTGCATATGTCACAATGGGCCATCATCATCCAGGGATAATGTATAGAACATGGCGCATGTCACAATGGGCGATCATCATCCAGGGATAAGGGATAGAACACTGTGCGTGTCACAATGGGCCATCATCATCCATGGATAATGGATAGAACACTGCACATGTCACAATGGGCCATCATCATCCAGGGATAATAGATTGAACATGGTGCATGTCACAATGGGCCATCATCATCCAGGGATAAGGGATAGAACACTGCACATGTCACAATGGGCCATCATCATCCAGGGATAATAGATTGAACATGGTGCATGTCACAATGGGCCATCATCATCCATGGATAATGGATAGAACACTGCACATGTCACAATGGGCCATCATCATCCAGGGATAATAGATTGAACATGGTGCATGTCACAATGGGCCATCATCATCCATGGATAATGGATAGAACACTGCACATGTCACAATGGGCCATCATCATCCAGGGATAATAGATTGAACATGGTGCATGTCACAATGGGCCATCATCATCCATGGATAATGGATAGAACACTGCACATGTCACAATGGGCCATCATCATCCAGGGATAATGGATAGAACACTGCGCATGTCACAATGGGCCATCATCATCCAGGGATAATGGATAGAACACTGCACATGTCACAATGGGCCATCATCATCCAGGGATAATGGATAGAACATGGTGCATGTCACAATGGGCCATCATCATCCATGGATAATGAATAGAACACTGCACATGTCACAATGGGCCATCATCATCCAGGGATAATAGATTGAACATGGTGCATGTCACAATGGGCCATCATCATCCATGGATAATGGATAGAACACTGCACATGTCACAATGGGCCATCATAATCCAGGGATAATGGATAGAACACTGCACATGTCACAATGGGCCATCATCATCCAGGGATAATGGATAGAACATGGTGCATGTCACAATGGGCCATCATCATCCATGGATAATGGATAGAACACTGCACATGTCACAATGGGCCATCATCACCCAGGGATAATGGATAGAACACTGTGCATGTCACAATGGGCCATCATCATCCATGGATAATGGATAGAACACTGTACTTGTTACAATGGGCCATCATCATCCATGGATAATGGATAGAGCACTGGCGCATGTCACAATGGGCCATCATCATCCATGGATAATGGATAGAACACTGCACATGTCACAATGGGCCATCATCATCCAGGGATAATGGATAGAATGGGCCATCACATCCAGGGATAATGGATAGAACATGTGCATGTCACAATGGGCCATCATCATCCAGGGATAATGGATAGAACATGGTGCATGTCACAATGGGCCATCATCATCCAGGGATAATGGATAGAACACTGGTGCATGTCACAATGGGCCATCATCATCCAGGGATAATGGATAGAACATGGTGCATGTCACAATGGGCCATCATCATCCAGGGATAATGGATAGAACACTGTGCATGTCACAATGGGCCATCATCATCCATGGATAATGGATAGAACACTGTGCATGTCACAATGGGCCATCATCATCCAGGGATAATGGATAGAACACTGCGCATGTCACAATGGGCCATCATCATCCAGGGATAATGGATAGAACACTGCGCATGTCACAATGGGCCATCATCATCCAGGGATAATGGATAGAACACTGTGCGTGTCACAATGGGCCATCATCATCCATGGATAATGGATAGAACACTGCGCATGTCACAATGGGCCATCATCATCCAGGGATAATGGATAGAACACTGGTGCATGTCACAATGGGCCATCATCATCCATGGATAATGGATAGAACACTGTGCGTGTCACAATGGGCCATCATCATCCATGGATAATGGATAGAACACTGCACATGTCACAATGGGCCATCATCATCCAGGGATAATGGATAGAACACTGCGCATGTCACAATGGGCCATCATCATCCAGGGATAATGGATAGAACACTGTGCGTGTCACAATGGGCCATCATCATCCAGGGATAATGGATAGAACATGGTGCATGTCACAATGGGCCATCATCATCCAGGGATAATGGATAGAACATGGTGCATGTCACAATGGGCCATCATCATCCAGGGATAATGGATAGAACACTGTGCGTGTCACAATGGGCCATCATCATCCATGGATAATGGATAGAACACTGCACATGTCACAATTGGCCATCATCATCCAGGATAATGGATAGAACACTGCTGCATGTCACAATGGGCCATCATCATCCAGGGATAAGGGATAGAACACTGTGCGTGTCACAATGGGCCATCATCATCCAGGGATAATGGATAGAACACTGGTGCATGTCACAATGGGCCATCATCATCCAGGGATAATGGATAGAACATGGTGCATGTCACAATGGGCCATCATCATCCATGGATAATGGATAGAACACTGTGCATGTCACAATGGGCCATCATCATCCAGGGATAATGGATAGAACACTGCACATGTCACAATGGGCCATCATCATCCAGGGATAATGGATAGAACACTGCGCATGTCACAATGGGCCATCATCATCCAGGGATAAGGGATAGAACACTGCACATGTCACAATGGGCCATCATCATCCAGGGATAATGGATAGAACATGGTGCATGTCACAATGGGCCATCATCATCCATGGATAATGGATAGAACACTGCACATGTCACAATGGGCCATCATCATCCAGGGATAATGGATAGAACACTGGTGCATGTCACAATGGGCCATCATCATCCAGGGATAATGGATAGAACACTGCGCATGTCACAATGGGCCATCATCATCCAGGGATAATGGATAGAACACTGTGCATGTCACAATGGGCCATCATCATCCATGGATAATGGATAGAACACTGCACATGTCACAATGGGCCATCATCATCCAGGGATAATGGATAGAACACTGTGCATGTCACAATGGGCCTTCATCATCCAGGGATAATGGATAGAACACTGTGCATGTCACAACGGGCCATCATCATCCAGGGATAATGGATAGAACACTGTGCATGTCACAATGGGCCATCATCATCCAGGGATAATGGATAGAACATGGTGCATGTCACAATGGGCCATCATCATCCAGGGATAATGGATAGAACATGGTGCATGTCACAATGGGCCATCATCATCCATGGATAATGGATAGAACACTGTGCATGTCACAATGGGCCATCATCATCCAGGGATAATGGATAGAACACTGCACATGTCACAATGGGCCATCATCATCCAGGGATAATGGATAGAACATGGTGCATGTCACAATGGGCCATCATCATCCATGGATAATGGATAGAACACTGCACATGTCACAATGGGCCATCATCATCCAGGGATAATGGATAGAACATGGTGCATGTCACAATGGGCCATCATCATCCATGGATAATGGATAGAACACTGCACATGTCACAATGGGCCATCATCATCCAGGGATAATGGATAGAACACTGCACATGTCACAATGGGCCATCATCATCCATGGATAATGGATAGAACACTGCACATGTCACAATGGGCCATCATCATCCAGGGATAATGGAGAGAACATGGTGCATGTCACAATGGGCCATCATCATCCATGGATAATGGATAGAACACTGCGCATGTCACAATGGGCCACCATCACCCAGGGATAAGGGATAGAACACTGCGCATGTCACAATGGGCCATCATCATCCATGGATAATGGATAGAACACTGTACTTGTTACAATGGGCCATCATCATCCAGGGATAATGGATAGAACACTGGTGCATGTCACAATGGGCCATCATCATCCATGGATAATGGATAGAACACTGCGCATGTCACAATGGGCCATCATCATCCATGGATAATGGATAGAACACTGCATATGTCACAATGGGCCATCATCATCCAGGGATAATGGATAGAACACTGGCGCATGTCACAATGGGCCATCATCATCCAGGGATAAGGGATAGAACACTGTGCGTGTCACAATGGGCCATCATCATCCAGGGATAATGGATAGAACACTGCACATGTCACAATGGGCCATCATCATCCAGGGATAATGGATAGAACATGGTGCATGTCACAATGGGCCATCATCATCCAGGGATAATGGATAGAACACTGCGCATGTCACAATGGGCCATCATCATCCATGGATAATGGATAGAACACTGCACATGTCACAATGGGCCATCATCATCCAGGGATAATGGATAGAACACTGCACATGTCACAATGGGCCATCATCATCCAGGGATAATGGATAGAACACTGTGCGTGTCACAATGGGCCATCATCATCCATGGATAATGGATAGAACACTGCACATGTCACAATGGGCCATCATCATCCAGGGATAATGGATAGAACACTGCGCATGTCACAATGGGCCATCATCATCCAGGGATAATGGATAGAACACTGCACATGTCACAATGGGCCATCATCATCCAGGGATAATGGATAGAACACTGGTGCATGTCACAATGGGCCATCATCATCCATGGATAATGGATAGAACACTGCGCATGTCACAATGGGCCATCATCATCCATGGATAATGGATAGAACACTGTACTTGTTACAATGGGCCATCATCATCCAGGGATAATGGATAGAACATGGTGCATGTCACAATGGGCCATCATCATCCATGGATAATGGATAGAACACTGCACATGTCACAATAGGCCATCATCATCCAGGGATAATGGATAGAACACTGTGCGTGTCACAATGGGCCTTCATCATCCAAGGATAATGGATAGAACACTGCGCATGTCACAATGGGCCATCATCATCCAGGGATAAGGGATAGAACACTGTGCGTGTCACAATGGGCCATCATCATCCAGGGATAATGGATAGAACATGGTGCATGTCACAATGGGCCATCATCATCCATGGATAATGGATAGAACACTGTGCGTGTCACAATGGGCCATCATCATCCATGGATAATGGATAGAACACTGCACATGTCACAATGGGCCATCATCATCCAGGGATAATAGATTGAACATGGTGCATGTCACAATGGGCCATCATCATCCATGGATAATGGATAGAACACTGCACATGTCACAATGGGCCATCATCATCCAGGGATAATGGATAGAACACTGCACATGTCACAATGGGCCATCATCATCCATGGATAATGGATAGAACACTGCACATGTCACAATGGGCCATCATCATCCAGGGATAATGGATAGAACACTGCACATGTCACAATGGGCCATCATCATCCAGGGATAATGGATAGAACACTGTGCGTGTCACAATGGAACATCATCATCCATTGATAATGGATAGAACACTGCACATGTCACAATGGGCCATCATCATCCAGGGATAATGGATAGAACATGGCGCATGTCACAATGTGCCATCATCATCCAGGGATAAGGGATAGAACACTGTGCGTGTCACAATGGGCCATCATCATCCATGGATAATGGATAGAACACTGCACATGTCACAATGGGCCATCATCATCCAGGGATAATGGATAGAACACTGCACATGTCACAATGGGCCATCATCATCCAGGGATAATGGATAGAACACTGGTGCATGTCACAATGGGCCATCATCATCCATGGACAATGGATAGAACACTGCGCATGTCACAATGGGCCATTATCATCCATGGATAATGGATAGAACACTGTACTTGTTACAATGGGCCATCATCATCCAGGGATAATGGATAGAGCATGGTGCATGTCACAATGGGCCATCATCATCCATGGATAATGAATAGAACACTGCACATGTCACAATAGGCCATCATCATCCAGGGATAATGGATAGAACACTGTGCGTGTCACAATGGGCCTTCATCATCCAAGGATAATGGATAGAACACTGCGCATGTCACAATGGGCCATCATCATCCAGGGATAAGGGATAGAACACTGTGCGTGTCACAATGGGCCATCATCATCCAGGGATAATGGATAGAACATGGTGCATGTCACAATGGGCCATCATCATCCATGGATAATGGATAGAATACTGTGCGTGTCACAATGGGCCATCATCATCCATGGATAATGGATAGAACACTGCACATGTCACAATTGGCCATCATCATCCAAGTATAATGGATAGAACACTGCGCATGTCACAATGGGCCATCATCATCCAGAGATAATGGATAGAACATGGTGCATGTCACAATTGACCATCATCATCCAGGGATAAGGGATAGAACACTGTGCGTGTCACAATGGGCCATCATCATCCATGGATAATGGATAGAACACTGAACATGTCACAATGGGCCATCATCATCCAGGGATCAGGGATAGAACACTGTGCGTGTCTCAATGGGCCTTCATCATCCAAGGGTAATGGATAGAACAATGTGCATGTCACAACGGGCCATCATCTTCCAGGGATAAGGGATAGAACACTGTGCGTGTCACAATGGGCCATCATCATCCAGGGATAATGGATAGAACATGGTGCATGTCACAATGGGCCATCATCATCCAGGGATAATGGATAGAACATGGTGCATGTCACAATGGGCCATCATCATCCATGGATAATTGATAGAACACTGCACATGTCACAATGGGCCATCATCATCCAGGGATAATGGATAGAACACTGCACATGTCACAATGGGCCATCATCATCCAGGGATAATGGATAGAACACTGGTGCATGTCACAATGGGCCATCATCATCCATGGATAATGGATAGAACACTGCACATGTCACAATGGGCCATCATCATCCAGGGATAATAGATAGAACATGGTGCATGTCACAATGGGCCATCATCATCCATGGATAATGGATAGAACACTGCACATGTCACAATGGGCCATCATCATCCAGGGATAATGGATAGAACACTGCACATGTCACAATGGGCCATCATCATCCAGGGATAATGGAGAGAACATGGTGCATGTCACAATGGGCCATCATCATCCATGGACAATGGATAGAACACTGCGCATGTCACAATGGGCCATCATCATCCATGGATAATGGATAGAACACTGTACTTGTTACAATGGGCCATCATCATCCAGGGATAATGGATAGAACATGGTGCATGTCACAATGGGCCATCATCATCCATGGATAATGGATAGAACACTGCACATGTCACAATGGGCCATCATCATCCAGGGATAATGGATAGAACACTGTGCGTGTCACAATGGGCCATCATCATCCAAGGATAATGGATAGAACACTGCGCATGTCACAATGGGCCATCATCATCCAGGGATAATGGATAGAACACTGTGCGTGTCACAATGGGCCATCATCATCCAGGGATAATGGATAGAACATGGTGCATGTCACAATGGGCCATCATCATCCATGGATAATGGATAGAATACTGTGCGTGTCACAATGGGCCATCATCATCCATGGATAATGGATAGAACACTGCACATGTCACAATTGGCCATCATCATCCAGGGATAATAGATTGAACATGGTGCATGTCACAATGGGCCATCATCATCCATGGATAATTGATAGGACACTGCACATGTCACAATGGGCCATCATCATCCAGGGATAATGGATAGAACACTGCACATGTCAAAATTGGCCATCATCATCCATGGATAATGGATAGAACACTGCACATGTCACAATGGGCCATCATCATCCAGGGTTAATGGATAGAACACTGCACATGTCACAATGGGCCATCATCATCCAGGGATAATGGATAAAACACTGTGCGTGTCACAATGGAACATCATCATCCATTGATAATGGATAGAACACTGCACATGTCACAATGGGCCATCATCATCCAGGGATAATGGATAGAACATGGCGCATGTCACAATGTGCCATCATCATCCAGGGATAAGGGATAGAACACTGTGCGTGTCACAATGGGCCATCATCATCCATGGATAATGGATAGAACACTGCACATGTCACAATGGGCCATCATCATCCGGGGATAATGGATAGAACACTGCACATGTCACAATGGGCCATCATCATCCAGGGATAATGGAGAGAACATGGTGCATGTCACAATGGGCCATCATCATCCATGGACAATGGATAGAACACTGCGCATGTCACAATGGGCCATTATCATCCATGGATAATGGATAGAACACTGTACTTGTTACAATGGGCCATCATCATCCAGGGACAATGGATAGAGCATGGTGCATGTCACAATGGGCCATCATCATCCATGGATAATGAATAGAACACTGCACATGTCACAATAGGCCATCATCATCCAGGGATAATGGATAGAACACTGTGCGTGTCACAATGGGCCTTCATCATCCAAGGATAATGGATAGAACACTGCGCATGTCACAATGGGCCATCATCATCCAGGGATAAGGGATAGAACACTGTGCGTGTCACAATGGGCCATCATCATCCAGGGATAATGGATAGAACATGGTGCATGTCACAATGGGCCATCATCATCCATGGATAATGGATAGAATACTGTGCGTGTCACAATGGGCCATCATCATCCATGGATAATGGATAGAACACTGCGCATGTCACAATGGGCCATCATCATCCAGGGATAATGGATAGAACACTGAGCGTGTAACAATGGGCCATCATCATCCATGGATAATGGATAGAACACTGCACATGTTACAATGGGCCATCGTCATCCAGGGATAATGGATAGAGCATGGTGCATGTCACAATGGGCCATCATCATCCATGGATAATGGATAGAACACTGCACATGTCACAATGGGCCATCATCATCCAAGGATAATGGATAGAACACTGCGCATGTCACAATGGGCCATCATCATCCAGGGATAATGGATAAAACACTGTGCGTGTCACAATGGACCATCATCATCCATGGATAATGGATAGAGCACTGCACATGTCCCAATGGGCCATCATCATCCAGGGATAATGGAGAGAACATGGTGCATGTCACAATGGGCCATCATCATCCAGGGATAATGGATAGAATGGGCCATCAACATCCAGGGATAATGGAGAGAACATGGTGCATGTCACAATGGGCCATCATCATCCAGGGATAATGGATAGAACACTGTGCGTGTCACAATGGGCCATCATCATCCATGGATAATGGATAGAACACTGCACATGTCACAATTGGCCATCATCATCCAAGGATAATGTATAGAACACTGCGCATGTCACAATGGGCCATCATCATCCAGGGATAAGGGATAGAACACTGTGCGTGTCACAATGGGCCATCATCATCCATGGATAATGGATAGAAGACTGCACATGTTACAATGGGCCATCATCATCCAGGGATAATGGATAGAACATGGTGCATGTCACAATGGGCCATCATCATCCAGAGATAATGGATAGAACATGGTGCATGTCACAATTGGCCATCATCATCCAGGGATAATGGATAGAACATGGTGCATGTCACAATGGGCCATCATCATCCAGAGATAATGGATAGAACATGGTGCATGTCACAATTGGCCATCATCATCCAGGGATAAGGGATAGAACACTGTGCGTGTCACAATGGGCCATCATCATCCATGGATAATGGATAGAACACTGCACATGTCACAATGGGCCATCATCATCCAGGGATAAGGGATAGAACACTGTGCGTGTCTCAATGGGCCTTCATCATCCATGGGTAATGGATAGAACACTGCGCATGTTACAACGGGCCATCATCATCCAGGGATAAGGGATAGAACACTGTGCGTGTCACAATGGGCCATCATCATCCAGGGATAATGGATAGAACATGGTGCATGTCACAATGGGCCATCATCACCCAGGGATAATGGATAGAACATGGTGCATGTCACAATGGGCCATCATCATCCATGGATAATTGATAGAACACTGCACATGTCACAATGGGCCATCATCATCCAGGGATAATGGATAGAACACTGCACATGTCACAATGGGCCATCATCATCCAGGGATAATGGATAGAACACTGCACATGTCACAATGGGCCATCATCATCCAGGGATAATGGATAGAACATTGTGCATGTCACAATGGGCCATCATCATCCATTGATAATGGATAGAACACTGCACATGTCACAATGGGCCATCATCATCCAGGGATAATAGATTGAACATGGTGCATGTCACAATGGGCCATCATCATCCATGGATAATTGATAGAACACTGCACATGTCACAATGGGCCATCATCATCCAGGGATAATGGATAGAACACTGCACATGTCACAATGGGCCATCATCATCCATGGATAATGAACAGAACACTGCACATGTCACAATGGGCCATCATCATCCAGGGATAATGGATAGAACATGGCGCATGTCACAATGTGCCATCATCATCCAGGGATAAGGGATAGAACACTGTGCGTGTCACAATGGGCCATCATCATCCATGGATAATGGATAGAACACTGCACATGTCACAATGGGCCATCATCATCCAGGGATAATAGATTGAACATGGTGCATGTCACAATGGGCCATCATCATCCATGGATAATTGATAGAACACTGCACATGTCATAATTGGCCATCATCATCCAGGGATAATGGATAGAACACTGCACATGTCACAATGGGCCATCATCATCCATGGATAATGGATAGAACACTGCACATGTCACAATGGGCCATCATCATCCAGGGATAATGGAGAGAACATGGTGCATGTCACAATGGGCCATCATCATCCATGGACAATGGATAGAACACTGCGCATGTCACAATGGGCCACCATCACCCAGGGATAAGGGATAGAACACTGCGCATGTCACAATGGGCCATCATCATCCATGGATAATGGATAGAACACTGTACTTGTTACAATGGGCCATCATCATCCAGGGATAATGGATAGAGCATGGTGCATGTCACAATGGGCCATCATCATCCATGGATAATGAATAGAACACTGCACATGTCACAATGGGCCATCATCATCCAGGGATAATGGATAGAACACTGCGCATGTCACAATGGGCCATCATCATCCAGGGATAATGGATAGAACACTGTGCGTGTCACAATGGGCCATCATCATCCAGGGATAATGGATAGAACACTGTACATGTCACAATGGGCCATCATCATCCAGGGATAATGGATAGAACACTGCACATGTCACAATGGGCCATCATCATCCAGTGATAATGGATAGAACACTGTGCGTGTCACAATGGGCCTTCATCATCCAGGGATAATGGATAGAACACTGCGCATGTCACAATGGGCCATCATCATCCAGGGATAAGGGATAGAACACTGTGCGTGTCACAATGGGCCATCATCATCCAGGGATAATGGATAGAACATGGTGCATGTCACAATGGGCCATCATCATCCAGGGATAATGGATAGAACATGGTGCATGTCACAATGGGCCATCATCATCCATGGATAATGGATAGAACACTGTGCGTGTCACAATGGGCCATCATCATCCATGGATAATGGATAGAACACTGCACATGTCACAATGGGCCATCATCATCCAAGGATAATGGATAGAACACTGCGCATGTCACAATGGGCCATCATCATCCAGGGATAAGGGATAGAACACTGTGCGTGTCACAATGGGCCATCATCATCCATGGATAATGGATAGAACACTGCACATGTTACAATGGGCCATCGTCATCCAGGGATAATGGATAGAGCATGGTGCATGTCACAATGGGCCATCATCATCCATGGATAATGGATAGAACACTGCACATGTCACAAAGGGGCCATCATCATCCAAGGATAATGGATAGAACACTGCGCATGTCACAATGGGCCATCATCATCCAGGGATAATGGATAAAACACTGTGCGTGTCACAATGGACCATCATCATCCATGGATAATGGATAGAACACTGCACATGTCCCAATGGGCCATCATCATCCAGGGATAATGGAGAGAACACTGCACATGTCACAATGGGCCATCATCATCCAGGGATAATGGATAGAATGGGCCATCAACATCCAGGGATAATGGAGAGAACATGGTGCATGTCACAATGGGCCATCATCATCCAGGGATAATGGATAGAACATGGTGCATGTCACAATGGGCCATCATCATCCAGAGATAATGGATAGAACATGGTGCATGTCACAATTGGCCATCATCATCCAGGGATAAGGGATAGAACACTGTGCGTGTCACAATGGGCCATCATCATCCATGGATAATGGATAGAACACTGCACATGTCACAATGGGCCATCATCATCCAGGGATCAGGGATAGAACACTGTGCGTGTCTCAATGGGCCTTCATCATCCAAGGGTAATGGATAGAACACTGCGCATGTCACAACGGGCCATCATCATCCAGGGATAAGGGATAGAACACTGTGCGTGTCACAATGGGCCATCATCATCCAGGGATAATGGATAGAACATGGTGCATGTCACAATGGGCCATCATCATCCAGGGATAATGGATAGAACATGGTGCATGTCACAATGGGCCATCATCATCCATGGATAATTGATAGAACACTGCACATGTCACAATGGGCCATCATCATCCAGGGATAATGGATAGAACACTGCACATGTCACAATGGGCCATCATCATCCAGGGATAATGGATAGAACATGGTGCATGTCACAATGGGCCATCATCATCCAGGGATAATGGATAGAACACTGCACATGTCACAATGGGCCATCATCATCCAGGGATAATGGATAGAACATGGTGCATGTCACAATGGGCCATCATCATCCATGGATAATGGATAGAACACTGCACATGTCACAATGGGCCATCATCATCCAGGGATAATAGATTGAACATGGTGCATGTCACAATGGGCCATCATCATCCATGGATAATTGATAGAACACTGCACATGTCACAATGGGCCATCATCATCCAGGGATAATGGATAGAACACTGCACATGTCACAATGGGCCATCATCATCCATGGATAATGGATAGAACACTGCACATGTCACAATGGGCCATCATCATCCAGGGATAATGGAGAGAACATGGTGCATGTCACAATGGGCCATCATCATCCATGGACAATGGATAGAACACTGCGCATGTCACAATGGGCCACCATCACCCAGGGATAAGGGATAGAACACTGCGCATGTCACAATGGGCCATCATCATCCATGGATAATGGATAGAACACTGTACTTGTTACAATGGGCCATCATCATCCAGGGATAATGGATAGAACACTGTGCGTGTCACAATGGGCCATCATCATCCAAGGATAATGGATAGAACACTGCGCATGTCACAATGGGCCATCATCATCCAGGGATAAGGGATAGAACACTGTGCGTGTCACAATGGGCCATCATCATCCATGGATAATGAACAGAACACTGCATATGTCACAATGGGCCATCATCATCCAGGGATAATGGATAGAACATGGCGCATGTCACAATGTGCCATCATCATCCAGGGATAAGGGATAGAACACTGTGCGTGTCACAATGGGCCATCATCATCCAGGGATAATGGATAGAACACTGTGCATGTCACAATGGGCCATCATCATCCAGGGATAATGGATAGAACACTGGCACATGTCACAATGGGCCATCATCATCCAGGGATAATGGATAGAACACTGTGCATGTCACAATGGGCCATCATCATCCATGGATAATGGATAGAACACTGCACATGTCACAATGGGCCATCATCATCCAGGGATAATAGATTGAACATGGTGCATGTCACAATGGGCCATCATCATCCATGGATAATGGATAGAACACTGCACATGTCACAATGGGCCATCATCATCCAGGGATAATGGATAGAACACTGCACATGTCACAATGGGCCATCATCATCCATGGATAATGGATAGAACACTGCACATGTCACAATGGGCCATCATCATCCAGGGATAATGGATAGAACACTGCACATGTCACAATGGGCCATCATCATCCAGGGATAATGGATAAAACACTGTGCGTGTCACAATGGAACATCATCATCCATTGATAATGGATAGAACACTGCACATGTCACAATGGGCCATCATCATCCAGGGATAATGGATAGAACATGGCGCATGTCACAATGTGCCATCATCATCCAGGGATAAGGGATAGAACACTGTGCGTGTCACAATGGGCCATCATCATCCATGGATAATGGATAGAACACTGCACATGTCACAATGGGCCATCATCATCCAGGGATAATGGATAGAACACTGCACATGTCACAATGGGCCATCATCATCCAGGGATAATGGAGAGAACATGGTGCATGTCACAATGGGCCATCATCATCCATGGACAATGGATAGAACACTGCGCATGTCACAATGGGCCATTATCATCCATGGATAATGGATAGAACACTGTACTTGTTACAATGGGCCATCATCATCCAGGGATAATGGATAGAGCATGGTGCATGTCACAATGGGCCATCATCATCCATGGATAATGAATAGAACACTGCACATGTCACAATAGGCCATCATCATCCAGGGATAATGGATAGAACACTGTGCGTGTCACAATGGGCCTTCATCATCCAAGGATAATGGATAGAACACTGCGCATGTCACAATGGGCCATCATCATCCAGGGATAAGGGATAGAACACTGTGCGTGTCACAATGGGCCATCATCATCCAGGGATAATGGATAGAACATGGTGCATGTCACAATGGGCCATCATCATCCATGGATAATGGATAGAACACTGTGCGTGTCACAATGGGCCATCATCATCCATGGATAATGGATAGAACACTGCACATGTCACAATGGGCCATCATCATCCAAGGATAATGGATAGAACACTGCGCATGTCACAATGGGCCATCATCATCCAGGGATAAGGGATAGAACACTGTGCGTGTAACAATGGGCCATCATCATCCATGGATAATGGATAGAACACTGCACATGTTACAATGGGCCATCGTCATCCAGGGATAATGGATAGAGCATGGTGCATGTCACAATGGGCCATCATCATCCATGGATAATGGATAGAACACTGCACATGTCACAATGGGCCATCATCATCCAAGGATAATGGATAGAACACTGCGCATGTCACAATGGGCCATCATCATCCAGGGATAATGGATAAAACACTGTGCGTGTCACAATGGACCATCATCATCCATGGATAATGGATAGAACACTGCACATGTCCCAATGGGCCATCATCATCCAGGGATAATGGATAGAACACTGCACATGTCACAATGGGCCATCATCATCCAGGGATAATGGATAGAATGGGCCATCAACATCCAGGGATAATGGAGAGAACATGGTGCATGTCACAATGGGCCATCATCATCCAGGGATAATGGATAGAACATGGTGCATGTCACAATGGGCCATCATCATCCAGGGATAATGGATAGAACACTGTGCGTGTCACAATGGGCCATCATCATCCATGGATAATGGATAGAACACTGCACATGTCACAATGGGCCATCATCATCCAAGGATAATGGATAGAACACTGCACATGTCACAATGGGCCATCATCATCCAGGGATAAGGGATAGAACACTGTGCGTGTCACAATGGGCCATCATCATCCATGGATAATGGATAGAACACTGCACATGTTACAATGGGCCATCATCATCCAGGGATAATGGATAGAACATGGTGCATGTCACAATGGGCCATCATCATCCAGAGATAATGGATAGAACATGGTGCATGTCACAATGGGCCATCATCATCCAGGGATAATGGATAGAACATGGTGCATGTCACAATGGGCCATCATCATCCAGGGATAATGGATAGAACACTGGCACATGTCACAATGGGCCATCATCATCCAGGGATAATGGATAGAACACTGTGCGTGTCTCAATGGGCCTTCATCATCCAAGGATAATGGATAGAACACTGCGCATGTCACAATGGGCCATCATCATCCAGGGATAATGGATAGAACACTGTGCATGTCACAATGGGCCATCATCATCCAGGGATAATGGATAGAACACTGGTACATGTCACAATGGGCCATCATCATCCAGGGATAATGGATAGAACATGGTGCATGTCACAATGGGCCATCATCATCCATGGATAATTGATAGAACACTGCACATGTCACAATGGGCCATCATCATCCAGGGATAATGGATAGAACACTGGCACATGTCACAATGGGCCATCATCATCCAGGGATAATGGATAGAACACTGCACATGTCACAATGGGCCATCATCATCCAGGGATAATGGATAGAACATGGTGCATGTCACAATGGGCCATCATCATCCATGGATAATGGATAGAACACTGCACATGTCACAATGGGCCATCATCATCCAGGGATAATAGATTGAACATGGTGCATGTCACAATGGGCCATCATCATCCATGGATAATGGATAGAACACTGCACATGTCACAATGGGCCATCATCATCCAGGGATAATGGATAGAACACTGCACATGTCACAATGGGCCATCATCATCCATGGATAATGGATAGAACACTGCACATGTCACAATGGGCCATCATCATCCAGGGATAATGGATAGAACACTGTGCATGTCACAATGGGCCATCATCATCCATGGATAATGGATAGAACACTGCGCATGTCACAATGGGCCATCATCATCCAGGGATAATGGATAGAACACTGGTGCATGTCACAATGGGCCATCATCATCCAGGGATAATGGATAGAACACTGTGCATGTCACAATGGGCCATCATCATCCAAGGATAATGGATAGAACACTGCGCATGTCACAATGGGCCATCATCATCCAGGGATAATGGATAGAACACTGTGCATGTCACAATGGGCCATCATCATCCATGGATAATGGATAGAACACTGCACATGTCACAATGGGCCATCATCATCCAGGGATAATGGATAGAACACTGCGCATGTCACAATGGGCCATCATCATCCAGGGATAATGGATAGAACACTGCGCATGTCACAATGGGCCATCATCATCCATGGATAATGGATAGAACACTGCACATGTCACAATGGGCCATCATCATCCAGGGATAATGGATAGAACACTGCGCATGTCACAATGGGCCATCATCATCCAGGGATAATGGATAGAACATGGTGCATGTCACAATGGGCCATCATCATCCATGGATAATGGATAGAACACTGCGCATGTCACAATGGGCCATCATCATCCATGGATAATGGATAGAACACTGCACATGTCACAATGGGCCATCATCATCCAGGGATAATGGATTGAACATGGTGCATGTCACAATGGGCCATCATCATCCATGGATAATGGATAGAACACTGCACATGTCACAATGGGCCATCATCATCCAGGGATAATGGATAGAACACTGTGCATGTCACAATGGGCCATCATCATCCATGGATAATGGATAGAACACTGCGCATGTCACAATGGGCCATCATCATCCAGGGATAATGGATAGAACACTGCACATGTCACAATGGGCCATCATCATCCAGGGATAATGGATAGAACACTGTGCGTGTCACAATGGGCCATCATCATCCATGGATAATGGATAGAACACTGCACATGTCACAATGGGCCATCATCATCCAGGGATAATGGATAGAACATGGCGCATGTCACAATGTGCCATCATCATCCAGGGATAAGGGATAGAACACTGTGCGTGTCACAATGGGCCATCATCATCCATGGATAATGGATAGAACACTGCACATGTCACAATGGGCCATCATCATCCGGGGATAATGGATAGAACACTGCACATGTCACAATGGGCCATCATCATCCAGGGATAATGGAGAGAACATGGTGCATGTCACAATGGGCCATCATCATCCATGGACAATGGATAGAACACTGCGCATGTCACAATGGGCCATTATCATCCATGGATAATGGATAGAACACTGTACTTGTTACAATGGGCCATCATCATCCAGGGACAATGGATAGAGCATGGTGCATGTCACAATGGGCCATCATCATCCATGGATAATGAATAGAACACTGCACATGTCACAATAGGCCATCATCATCCAGGGATAATGGATAGAACACTGTGCGTGTCACAATGGGCCTTCATCATCCAAGGATAATGGATAGAACACTGCGCATGTCACAATGGGCCATCATCATCCAGGGATAAGGGATAGAACACTGTGCGTGTCACAATGGGCCATCATCATCCAGGGATAATGGATAGAACATGGTGCATGTCACAATGGGCCATCATCATCCATGGATAATGGATAGAATACTGTGCGTGTCACAATGGGCCATCATCATCCATGGATAATGGATAGAACACTGCACATGTCACAATTGGCCATCATCATCCAAGTATAATGGATAGAACAATGCGCATGTCACAATGGGCCATCATCATCCAGGGATAAGGGATAGAACACTGAGCGTGTAACAATGGGCCATCATCATCCATGGATAATGGATAGAACACTGCACATGTTACAATGGGCCATCGTCATCCAGGGATAATGGATAGAGCATGGTGCATGTCACAATGGGCCATCATCATCCATGGATAATGGATAGAACACTGCACATGTCACAATGGGCCATCATCATCCAAGGATAATGGATAGAACACTGCGCATGTCACAATGGGCCATCATCATCCAGGGATAATGGATAAAACACTGTGCGTGTCACAATGGACCATCATCATCCATGGATAATGGATAGAACACTGCACATGTCCCAATGGGCCATCATCATCCAGGGATAATGGATAGAACACTGCACATGTCACAATGGGCCATCATCATCCAGGGATAATGGATAGAATGGGCCATCAACATCCAGGGATAATGGAGAGAACATGGTGCATGTCACAATGGGCCATCATCATCCAGGGATAATGGATAGAACATGGTGCATGTCACAATGGGCCATCATCATCCATGGATAATGGATAGAACACTGTGCGTGTCACAATGGGCCATCATCATCCATGGATAATGGATAGAACACTGCACATGTCACAATGGGCCATCATCATCCAAGGATAATGGATAGAACACTGCGCATGTCACAATGGGCCATCATCATCCAGGGATAAGGGATAGAACACTGTGCGTGTCACAATGGGCCATCATCATCCATGGATAATGGATAGAACACTGCACATGTTACAATGGGCCATCATCATCCAGGGATAATGGATAGAACATGGTGCATGTCACAATGGGACATCATCATCCAGAGATAATGGATAGAACATGGTGCATGTCACAATTGGCCATCATCATCCAGGGATAATGGATAGAACATGGTGCATGTCACAATGGGCCATCATCATCCAGAGATAATGGATAGAACATGGTGCATGTCACAATTGGCCATCATCATCCAGGGATAATGGATAGAACACTGTGCGTGTCTCAATGGGCCTTCATCATCCAAGGGTAATGGATAGAACACTGCGCATGTTACAACGGGCCATCATCATCCAGGGATAAGGGATAGAACACTGTGCGTGTCACAATGGGCCATCATCATCCAGGGATAATGGATAGAACATGGTGCATGTCACAATGGGCCATCATCACCCAGGGATAATGGATAGAACATGGTGCATGTCACAATGGGCCATCATCATCCATGGATAATTGATAGAACACTGCACATGTCACAATGGGCCATCTTCATCCAGGGATAATGGATATAACACTGCACATGTCACAATGGGCCATCATCATCCAGGGATAATGGATAGAACACTGCACATGTCACAATGGGCCATCATCATCCAGGGATAATGGATAGAACATGGTGCATGTCACAATGGGCCATCATCATCCATTGATAATGGATAGAACACTGCACATGTCACAATGGGCCATCATCATCCAGGGATAATAGATTGAACATGGTGCATGTCACAATGGGCCATCATCATCCATGGATAATTGGATAGAAAACTGCACATGTCACAATGGGCCATCATCATCCAGGGATAATGGATAGAACACTGCACATGTCACAATGGGCCATCATCATCCATGGATAATGAACAGAACACTGCACATGTCACAATGGGCCATCATCATCCAGGGATAATGGATAGAACATGGCGCATGTCACAATGTGCCATCATCATCCAGGGATAAGGGATAGAACACTGTGCGTGTCACAATGGGCCATCATCATCCATGGATAATGGATAGAACACTGCACATGTCACAATGGGCCATCATCATCCAGGGATAATAGATTGAACATGGTGCATGTCACAATGGGCCATCATCATCCATGGATAATTGATAGAACACTGCACATGTCATAATTGGCCATCATCATCCAGGGATAATGGATAGAACACTGCACATGTCACAATGGGCCATCATCATCCATGGATAATGGATAGAACACTGCACATGTCACAATGGGCCATCATCATCCAGGGATAATGGAGAGAACATGGTGCATGTCACAATGGGCCATCATCATCCATGGACAATGGATAGAACACTGCGCATGTCACAATGGGCCACCATCACCCAGGGATAAGGGATAGAACACTGCGCATGTCACAATGGGCCATCATCATCCAGGGATAATGGATAGAGCATGGTGCATGTCACAATGGGCCATCATCATCCATGGATAATGAATAGAACACTGCACATGTCACAATAGGCCATCATCATCCAAGGATAATGGATAGAACACTGCGCATGTCACAATGGGCCATCATCATCCAGGGATAATGGATAAAACACTGTGCGTGTCACAATGGACCATCATCATCCATGGATCATGGATTGAACACTGCACATATCACAATGGGCCATCATCATCCAGGGATAATTTATAGAACACTGCACATGTCACAATGGGCCATCATCATCCAGGGATAATGGATAGAATGGGCCATCAACATCCAGGGATAATGGAGAGAACATGGTGCATGTCACAATGGGCCATCATCATCCAGGGATAATGGACAGAACATGGTGCATGTCACAATGGGCCATTATCATCCAGAGATAATGGATAGAACATGGTGCATGTCACAATGGGCCATCATCATCCATGGATAATGGATAGAACACTGCACATGTCACAATGGGCTATCATCATCCAGCGATAATGGATAGAACACTGCACATGTCACAATGGGCCATCATCATCCAGGGATAATGGAGAGAACATGGTGCATGTCACAATGGGCCATCATCATCCAGAGATAATGGATAGAACATGGTGCGTGTCACAATGGGCCATCATCATCCAGGGATAATGGATAGAACACGGTGCGTGTCACAATGGGCCATCATCATCCATGGATAATGGATAGAACACTGTACATGTCACAATGGGCCATCGTCATCCAGAGATAATAGATAGAACATGGTGCATGTCACAATTGGCCATCATCATCCAGGGATAATGGATAGAACACGGTGCGTGTCACAATGGGCCATCATCATCCATGGATAATGGATAGAACACTGTACATGTCACAATGGGCCATCCTCATCCAAGGATAATGGATAGAACACTGCGCATGTCACAATGGGCCATCATCATCCAGGGATAAGGGATAGAACACTGTGCATGTCACAATGGGCCATCATCATCCATGGATAATGGATAGAACATTGCACATGTCACAATGGGCCATCATCATCCAAGAATAAGGGATAGAACATGGTGCATGTCATACTGGGTCATCATCATCCAGGGATAATGGATTGAACACTGTGTGTGTCACAATGGGCCATCATCATCCAAGGATAATGGATAGAACACTGCACATGTCACAATGTGCCATCATCATCCAGGGATAAGGGATAGAACACTGTGCGTGTCACAATGGGCCATCATAATCCAAGGATAATGGATAGAACACTGCGCATGTCACAATGGGCCATCATCATCCAGGGATAAGGGATAGAACACTGCACATGTCACAATGGGCCATCATCATCCATGGATAATGGATAGAACACTGCACATGTCACAATGGGCCATCATCATCCAGGGATAAGGGATAGAACACTGTGCGTGTCACAATGGGCCATCATCATCCATGGATAATGGATAGAACACTGCACATGTCACAATGGGCCATCATCATCTAAGTATAAGGGATAGAACATGGTGCAAGTCATACTGGGTCATCATCATCCAGGGATAATGGATAGAACACTGTGCGTGTCACAATGGGCCATCATCATCCAAGGATAATGGATAGAACACTGTGCATGTCACAATGGGCCATCAACATCCAGGGATAAGGGATAGAACACTGTGCGTGTCACAATGGGCCATCATCATCCATGGATAATGAATAGAACACTGCACATGTCACAATGGGCCATCATCATCCAGGGATAATGGATAGAACATGGCGCATGTCACAATGTGCCATCATAATCCAGGGATAAGGGATAGAACACTATGCGTGTCACAATGGGCCATCATCATCCATGGATAATGGATAGAACACTGCACATGTCACAATGGGCCATCATCATCCAGGGATAATAGATTGAACATGGCGCATGTCACAATGGGCCATCATCATCCAGTGATAATGGATAGAACATGGTGCATGTCACAATGGGCCATCATCATCCATGGATAATTGATAGAACACTGCACATGTCTCAATGGGCCATCATCATCCAGGGATAATGGATAGAACACTGCACATGTCACAATGGGCCATCATCATCCAGGGATAATGGATAGAACATGGTGCATGTCACAATGGGCCATCATCATCCAGGGATAATGGATAGAACATGGTGCATGTCACAATGGGCCATCATCATCCATGGATAATGGATAGAACACTGTGCGTGTCACAATGGGCCATCATCATCCATGGATAATGGATAGAACACTGCACATGTCACAATGGGCCATCATCATCCATGGATAATGGATAGAACACTGTGCGTGTCACAATGGGCCATCATCATCCATGGATAATGGATAGAACACTGCACATGTCACAATGGGCCATCATCATCCAAGGATAATGGATAGAACACTGCGCATGTCACAATGGGCCATCATCATCCAGGGATAAGGGATAGAACACTGTGCGTGTCACAATGGGCCATCATCATCCATGGATAATGGATAGAACACTGCACATGTCACAATGGGCCATCATCATCCAGGGATAAGGGATAGAACACTGTGCGTGTCACAATGGGCCATCATCATCCATGGATAATTGATAGAACACTGCACATGTTACAATGGGCCATCGTCATCCAGGGATAATGGATAGAGCATGGTGCATGTCACAATGGGCCATCATCATCCATGGATAATGGATAGAACACTGCACATGTCACAAAGGGGCCATCATCATCCAAGGATAATGGATAGAACACTGCGCATGTCACAATGGGCCATCATCATCCAGGGATAATGGATAAAACACTGTGCGTGTCACAATGGACCATCATCATCCATGGATAATGGATAGAACACTGCACATGTCCCAATGGGCCATCATCATCCAGGGATAATGGAGAGAACACTGCACATGTCACAATGGGCCATCATCATCCAGGGATAATGGATAGAATGGGCCATCAACATCCAGGGATAATGGAGAGAACATGGTGCATGTCACAATGGGCCATCATCATCCAGGGATAATGGATAGAACATGGTGCATGTCACAATGGGCCATCATCATCCAGAGATAATGGATAGAACATGGTGCATGTCACAATGGGCCATCATCATCCAGGGATAAGGGATAGAACACTGTGCGTGTCACAATGGGCCATCATCATCCATGGATAATGGATAGAACACTGCACATGTCACAATGGGCCATCATCATCCAGGGATCAGGGATAGAACACTGTGCGTGTCTCAATGGGCCTTCATCATCCAAGGATAATGGATAGAACACTGCGCATGTCACAATGGGCCATCATCATCCAGGGATAAGGGATAGAACACTGTGCCTGTCACAATGGGCCATCATCATCCAGGGATAATGGATAGAACATGGTGCATGTCACAATGGGCCATCATCATCCAGGGATAATAGATAGAACACTGGTGCATGTCACAATGGGCCATCATCATCCATGGATAATGGATAGAACACTGCACATGTCACAATGGGCCATCATCATCCAGGGATAATGGATAGAACACTGCACATGTCACAATGGGCCATCATCATCCAGGGATAATGGATAGAACACTGCGCATGTCACAATGGGCCATCATCATCCAGGGATAATGGATAGAACACTGCGCATGTCACAATGGGCCATCATCATCCATGGATAATGGATAGAACACTGCACATGTCACAATGGGCCATCATCATCCAGGGATAATGGATAGAACATGGTGCATGTCACAATGGGCCATCATCATCCAGGGATAATGGATAGAACACTGTGCGTGTCACAATGGGCCATCATCATCCATGGATAATGGATAGAACACTGCACATGTCACAATGGGCCATCATCATCCAAGGATAATGGATAGAACACTGCACATGTCACAATGGGCCATCATCATCCAGGGATAAGGGATAGAACACTGTGCGTGTCACAATGGGCCATCATCATCCATGGATAATGGATAGAACACTGCACATGTCACAATGGGCCATCATCATCCAAGGATAATGGATAGAACACTGGTGCATGTCACAATGGGCCATCATCATCCAGGGATAAGGGATAGAACACTGTGCGTGTCACAATGGGCCATCATCATCCATGGATAATGGATAGAACACTGCACATGTCACAATGGGCCATCATCATCCAGTGATAAGGGATAGAACACTGTGCGTGTCACAATGGGCCTTCATCATCCAAGGATAATGGATAGAACACTGCGCATGTCACAATGGGCCATCATCATCCAGGGATAAGGGATAGAACACTGTGCGTGTCACAATGGGCCATCATCATCCATGGATAATGGATAGAACACTGCACATGTCACAATGGGCCATCATCATCCAAGGATAAGGGATAGAACATGGTGCATGTCACAATGGGCCATCATCATCCAGGGATAAGGGATAGAACACTGTGCGTGTCACAATGGGCCATCATCATCCATGGATAATGGATAGAACACTGCACATGTCACAATGGGCGATCATCATCCAGTGATAAGGGATAGAACACTGTGCGTGTCACAATGGGCCATCATCATCCAAGGATAATGGATAGAACACTGCGCATGTCACAATGGGCCATCATCATCCAGGGATAATGGATAGAACACTGTGCGTGTCACAATGGGCCATCATCATCCAGGGATAATGGATAGAACACTGCACATGTCACAATGGGCCATCATCATCCAGGGATAATGGATAGAACATGGTGCATGTAACAATGGGCCATCATCATCCAGGGATAAGGGATAGAACACAGTGCGTGTCACAATGGGCCATCATCATCCATGGATAATGGATAGAACACTGCACATGTCACAATGGGCCATCATCATCCATGGATAATGGATAAAATGGGCCATCAACATCCAGGGATAATGGAGAGAACATGTTGCATGTCACAATGGCCGATCATCATCCAGGGATAATGGATAGAACATGGTGCATGTCACCATGGGCCATCATCATCCAGAGATAATGGATAGAACATGGTGCATGTCACAATTGGCCATCATCATCCAGTGATAAGGGATAGAACACTGTGCGTGTCACAATGGGCCATCATCATCCATGGATAATGGATAGAACACTGCAGATGTCACAATGGGCCATCATCATCCAAGGATAATGGATAGAACACTGTGCATGTCACAATGGGCCTTCATCATCCATGGATAATGGATAGAACACTGCACATGTCACAATGGGCCATCATCATCCAGGGATAATAGATTGAACATTGTGCATGTCACAATGGGCCATCATCATCCATGGATAATGGATAGAACACTACACATGTCACAATGGGCCATCATCATCCAAGGATAATGGATAGAACACTGCACATGTCACAATGGGCCATCATCATCCAGGGATAATGGAGAGAACATGGTGCATGTCACAATGGGCCATCATCATCCAGGGATAATGGATTGAACATTTTGCATGTCACATTGGGCCATCATCATCCAGTGATAATGGATAGAACATGGTGCATGTCATACTGGGCCATCATCATCATTCAGTGATAATGGATAGAACACTGTGCATGTCATACTGGGCCTTTATTATCCAGGGATAATGGATAGAACACGGTGCATGTCATACTGGGTCATCATCATCCAGGGATAATGGATAGAACATGGAGCATGTCATACTGGGTCATCATCATCCAGGGATAATGGATAGAACATGGTGCATGTCACAATGGGCCATCATCATCCAGGGATAATGGATAGAACATGGTGCATGTAACAATGGGCCATCATCATCCAGGGATAAGGGATAGAACACTGTGCGTGTCACAATGGGCCATCATCATCCATGGATAATGGATAGAACACTGCACATGTCACAATGGGCCATCATCATCCAGGGATAATGGATAGAACACTGCACATGTCACAATGGGCCATCATCATCCAGGGATAATGGATAGAATGGGCCATCAACATCCAGGGATAATGGAGAGAACATGTTGCATGTCACAATGGCCGATCATCATCCATGGATAATGGATAGAACATGGTGCATGTCACCATGGGCCATCATCATCCAGAGATAATGGATAGAACATGGTGCATGTCACAATTGGCCATCATCATCCAGGGATAAGGGATAGAACACTGTGCGTGTCACAATGGGCCATCATCATCCATGGATAATGGATAGAACACTGCACATGTCACAATGGGCCATCATCATCCAAGGATAATGGATAGAACACTGCGCATGTCACAATGGGCCATCATCATCCAGGGATAATAGATTGAACATGGTGCATGTCACAATGGGCCATCATCATCCATGGATAATGGATAGAACACTACACATGTCACAATGGGCCATCATCATCCAGGGATAATGGATAGAACACTGCGCATGTCACAATGGGCCATCTTCACCCAGGGATAAGGGATAGAACACTGCACATGTTACAATGGGCCATCATCATCCAGGGATAAGGGATAGAACACTGTGCATGTCACAATGGGCCATCATCATCCATGGATAATGGATAGAACACTGCACATGTTACAATGGGCCATCATCATCCAGGGATAAGGGATAGAACACTGTGCGTGTCACAATGGGCCATCATCATCCATGGATAATGGATAGAACACTGCACATGTTACAATGGGCCATCTTCACCCAGGGATAAGGGATAGAACACTGTGTGTGTCACAATGGGCCATCATCATCCATGGATAATGGATAGAACACTGCACATGTTACAATGGGCCATCATCATCTAAGGATAAGGGATAGAACATGGTGCATGTCATACTGGGTCATCATCATCCAGGGATAATGGATAGAACACTGCACATGTCACAATGGGCCATCATCATCCAGGGATAATGGAGAGAACATGGTGCATGTCACAATGGGCCATCATCATCCAGGGATAATGGATAGAACACTGCGCATGTCACAATGGGCCATCATCACCCAAGGATAATGGATAGAACACTGTGCATGTCACAATGGGCCATCATCATCCATGGATAATGGATAGAACACTGCACATGTCACAATGGGCCATCATCATCCAGGGATAATGGAGAGAACATGGTGCATGTCACAATGGGCCATCATCATCCAGGGATAATGGATAGAACACTGTGCGTGTCACAATGGGCCATCATCATCCATGGATAATGAATAGAACACTGCACATGTCACAATGGGCCATCATCATCCAAGGATAATGGATAGAACACTGCGCATGTCACAATGGGCCATTATCATCCAGTGATAAGGGATAGAACACTGTGCGTGTCACAATGGGCCATCATCATCCATGGATAATGGATAGAACACTGCACATGTCACAATGGGCCATCATCATCCAAGGATAATGGATAGAACACTGGTGCATGTCACAATGGGCCATCATCATCCAGTGATAAGGGATTGAACACTGTGCGTGTCACAATGGGCCTTCATCATCCAAGGATAAAGGATAGAACACTGCGCATGTCACAATGGGCCATCATCATCCAGGGATAAGGGATAGAACACTGTGCGTGTCACAATGGGCCATCATCATCCAGGGATAATGGATAGAACATGGTGCATGTCACAATGGGCCATCATCATCCAAGGATAATGGATAGAACACTGCGCATGTCACAATGGGCCATCATCATCCAGGGATAAGGTATAGAACACTGTGCGTGTCACAATGGGCCATCATCATCCAGGGATAATGGATAGAACATGGTGCATGTCACAATGGGCCATCATCATCCAGGGATAATGGATAAAACACTGTGCGTGTCACAATGAGCCATCATCATCCATGGATAATGGATAGAACACTGTGCATGTCACAATGGGCCATCATCATCCAGGGATAATGGATAGAACACTGTGCGTGTCACAATGGGCCATCATCATCCAGGGATAATGGATAGAACATGGTGCATGTCACAATGGGCCATCATCATCCAGGGATAATGGATAGAACACTGCACATGTCACAATGGGCCATCATCATCCAAGGATAATGGATAGAACACTGCACATGTCACAATGGGCCATCATAACCCAGGGATAATGGATAGAACACTGTGCGTGTCACAATGGGCCATCATCATCCAGGGATAATGGATAGAACACTGCACATGTCACAATGGGCCATCATCATCCAGGGATAAGGGATAGAACACTGTGCGTGTCACAATGGGCCATCATCATCCAGGGATAATGGATAGAACATGGTGCATGTCACAATGGGCCATCATCATCCAAGGATAATGGATAGAACACTGCGCATGTCACAATGGGCCATCATCATCCAGGGATAAGGTATAGAACACTGTGCGTGTCACAATGGGCCATCATCTTCCAGGGATAATGTATAGAACATGGTGCATGTCACAATGGGCCATCATCATCCAGGGATAATGGATAGAACATGGTGCATGTCACAATGGGCCATCATCATCCAGGGATAATGGATAAAACACTGTGCGTGTCACAATTAACCATCATCATCCATGGATAATGGATAGAACACTGTGCATGTCACAATGGGCCATCATCATCCAGGGATAAGGGATAGAACACTGTGCGTGTCACAATGGGCCATCATCATCCAGGGATAATGGATAGAACATTGTGCATGTCACAATGGGCCATCATCATCCAGGGATAATGGATAGAACACTGCACATGTCACAATGGGCCATCATCATCCAAGGATAATGGATAGAACACTGCGCATGTCACAATGGGCCATCATCATCCAGGGATAATGGATAGAACACTGCTCATGTCACAATGGGCCATCATAACCCAGGGATAAGGGATAGAACACTGTGTGTGTCACAATGGGCCATCATCATCCCAGGGATAATGGATAGAACACTGCGCATGTCACAATGGGCCATCATCATCCAGGGATAAGGGATAGAACACTGTGCGTGTCACAATGGGCCATCATCATCCATGGATAATGGATAGAACACTGCACATGTCACAATGGGCCATCATCATCCAGGGATAATGGATAGAACATGGTGCATGTAACAATGGGCCATCATCATCCAGGGATAAGGGATAGAACACAGTGCGTGTCACAATGGGCCATCATCATCCATGGATAATGGATAGAACACTGCACATGTCACAATGGGCCATCATCATCCAGGGATAATGGATAGAACACTGCGCATGTCACAATGGGCCATCATCATCCAGGGATAATGGATAGAACACTGCTCATGTCACAATGGGCCATCATCATCCAGGGATAATGGATAGAACACTGTGCATGTCACAATGGGCCATCATCATCCCAGGGATAATGGATAGAACACTGCGCATGTCACAATGGGCCATCATCATCCAGGGATAAGGGATAGAACACTGTGCGTGTCACAATGGGCCATCATCATCCATGGATAATGGATAGAACACTGCACATGTTACAATGGGCCATCATCATCCAGGGATAAGGGATAGAACACTGTGCGTGTCACAATGGGCCATCATCATCCATGGATAATGGATAGAACACTGCACATGTTACAATGGGCCATCTTCACCCAGGGATAAGGGATAGAACACTGTGTGTGTCACAATGGGCCATCATCATCCATGGATAATGGATAGAACACTGCACATGTTACAATGGGCCATCATCATCCAAGGATAAGGGATAGAACATTGTGCATGTCACAATGGGCCATCATCATCCAGGGATAATGGATAGAACACTGCACATGTCACAATGGGCCATCATCATCCAGGGATAATGGATAGAACACTGCACATGTCACAATGGGCCATCATCATCCAAGGATAATGGATAGAACACTGCGCATGTCACAATGGGCCATTATCATCCAGTGATAAGGGATTGAACACTGTGCATGTCACAATGGGCCATCATCATCCATGGATAATGGATAGAACACTGCACATGTCACAATGGGCCATCATCATCCAAGGATAATGGATAGAACATGGTGCATGTCACAATGGGCCATCATCATCCAGGGATAAGGGATAGAACACTGTGCGTGTCACAATGGGCCATCATCATCCATGGATAATGGATAGAACACTGCACATGTCACAATGGGCCATCATCATCCAGTGATAATGGATAGAACACTGTGCGTGTCACAATGGGCCATCATCATCCAAGGATAAAGGATAGAACACTGCGCATGTCACAATGGGCCATCATCATCCAGGGATAAGGGATAGAACACTGTGCGTGTCACAATGGGCCATCATCATCCAGGGATAATGGATAGAACATGGTGCATGTCACAATGTGCCATCATCATTCAGGGATAAGGGATAGAACACTGTGCGTGTCACAATGGGCCATCATCATCCATGGATAATGGATAGAACACTGTGCGTGTCACAATGGGCCATCATCATCCATGGATAATGGATAGAACACTGCACATGTCACAATGGGCCATCATCATCCAGGGATAATAGATTGAACATGGTGCATGTCACAATGGGCCATCATCATCCAGGGATAATGGATAGAACACTGCACATGTCACAATGGGCCATCATCATCCAGGGATAATGGAGAGAACATGGTGCATGTCACAATGGGCCATCATCATCCAGGGATAATGGATAGAACACTGCGCATGTCACAATGGGCCATCATCACCCAGGGATAAGGGAAAGAACACTGTGCGTGTCACAATGGGCCATCATCATCCATGGATAATGGATAGAACACTGCACATGTTACAATGGGCCATCATCATCCAGGGATAATGGATAGAGCATGGTGCATGTCACAATGGGCCATCATCATCCATGGATAATGGATAGAACACTGCACATGTCACAATGGGCCATCATCATCCAAGGATAATGGATAGAACACTGCGCATGTCACAATGGGCCATCATCATCCAGGGATCATGGATAAAACACTGTGCGTGTCACAATGGACCATCATCATCCAGGGATAATGGATAGAACACTGCACATGTCACAATGGGCCATCATCATCCAGGGATAATGGATAGAACATGGTGCGTGTCACAATGTGCCATCATCATACAGGGATAATGGATAGAACATGGTGCATGTCACAATGGGCCATCATCATCCAGGGATAATGGATAGAACACTGTGCGTGTCACAATGGGCCATCATCATCCATGGATAATGGATAGAACACTGCACATGTCCCAATGGGCCATCATCATCCAGGGATAATGGATAGAACACTGCACATGTCACAATGGGCCATCATCATCCAGGGATAATGGATAGAATGGGCCATCAACATCCAGGGATAATGGAGAGAACATGGTGCATTTCACAATGGGCCATCATCATCCAGGGATAATGGACAGAACATTGTGCATGTCACAATGGGCCATCATCATCCAGGGATAATGGATAGAACATGGTTCATGTTACAATTCTCCATCATCATCCAGGGATAAGGGATAGAACACTGGGCTTGTCACAATGGGCCATCATCATCCATGGATAATGGATAGAACACTGCACATGTCACAATGGGCCATCATCATCCAGGGATAATGGATTGAACACTGTGCGTGTCACAATGGGCCATCATCATCCATGGATAATGGATAGAACACTGCACATGTCACAATGGGCCATCATCATCCAGGGATAATGGATAGAACACTGTGCATGTCACAATGGGCCATCATCATCCATGGATAATGGATAGAACACTGCACATGTCACAATGGGCCATCATCATCCAGGGATAATGGATAGAACACTGCACATGTCACAATGGGCCATCATCATCCAAGGATAATGGATAGAACACTGCGCATGTCACAATGGGCCATCATCATCCAAGGATAATGGATAGAACACTGTGCAGTGTCACAATGGGCCATCATCATCCATGGATAATGGATAGAACACTGCACATGTCACAATGGGCCATCATCATCCAAGGATAATGGATAGAACACTGCGCATGTCACAATGGGCCATCATCATCCAAGGATAATGGATAGAACACTGTGCGTGTCACAATGGACCATCATCATCCATGGATAATGGATAGAACACTGCACATGTCACAATGGGCCATCATCATCCAGGGATAATGTATAGAACACTGCACATGTCACAATGGGCCATCATCATCCAGGGATAATGGATAGAATGGGCCATCAACATCCAGGGATAATGGAGAGAACATGGTGCATGTCACAATGGGCCATCATCATCCAGGGATAATGGACAGAACATTGTGCATGTCACAATGGGCCATCATCATTCAGGGATAATGGATAGAACATGGTGCATGTCACAATTGGCCATCATCATCCAGGGATAAGGGATAGAACACTGTGCGTGTCACAATGGGCCATCATCATCCATGGATAATGAATAGAACACTGCACATGTCACAATGGGCCATCATCATCCAAGGATAATGGATAGAACACTGCGCATGTCACAATGGGCCATCATCATCCAGGGATAAGGGATAGAACACTGTGCGTGTCACAATGGGCCATCATCATCCATGGATAATGGATAGAACACTGCACATGTCACAATGGGCCATCATCATCCAAGGATAAGGGATAGAACATGGTGCATGTCACAATGGGTCATCATCATCCAGGGATAAGGGATAGAACACTGTGCGTGTCACAATGGGCCATCATCATCCATGGATAATGGATAGAACACTGCACATGTCACAATGGGCCATCATCATCCAGGGATAATGGATAGAACACTGTGCGTGTCACAATGGGCCATCATCATCCATGGATAATGGATAGAACACTGCACATGTCACAATGGGCCATCATCATCCAGGGATAATAGATTGAACATGGTGCATGTCACAATGGGCCATCATCATCCATGGATAATGGATAGAACACTGCACATGTCACAATGGGCCATCATCATCCAGAGATAATGGATAGAACACTGCACATGTCACAATGGGCCATCATCATCCAGGGATAATGGAGAGAACATGGTGCATGTCACAATGGGCCATCATCATCCAGGGATAATGGATAGAACACTGCGCATGTCACAATGGGCCATCATCATCCAGGGATAATGGATAGAACACTGTGCGTGTCACAATGGGCCATCATCATCCATGGATAATGGATAGAACACTGCACATGTCATAATGGGCCATCATCATCCAGGGATAATGGATAGAACATGGTGCATGTCACAATGGGCCATCATCATCCATGGATAATGTATAGAACACTGCACATGTCACAATGGGCCATCATCATCCAGGGATAATGGATAGAATGGTGCAATCAATCATCCAGGGATAATGGAGAGAACATTGTGCATGTCACAATGGGCCATCATCATCCAGGGATAATGGATAGAACACTGTGCGTGTCACAATGGGCCATCATCATCCATGGATAATGGATAGAACACTGCACATGTCACAATGGGCCATTATCATCTAGGGATAAGGGATAGAACACTGTGCGTGTCACAATGGGCCATCATCATCCATGGATAATGGATAGAACACTGCACATGTCACAATGGGCGATCATCATCCATGGATAAGGGATAGAACACTGTGCGTGTCACAATGGGCCATCATCATCCATGGATAATGGATAGAACACTGTGCGTGTCACAATGGGCCATCATCATCCATGGATAATGGATAGAACACTGCACATGTCACAATGGGCCATCATCATCCAGGGATAATGGATAGAACACTGTGCGTGTCACAATGGGCCTTCATCATCCAAGGATAATGGATAGAACACTGCGCATGTCACAATGGGCCATCATCATCCAGGGATAAGGGATAGAACACTGTGCGTGTCACAATGGGCCATCATCATCCATGGATAATGGATAGAACACTGCACTTGTTACAATGGGCCATCATCATCCAGGGATAATGGATAAAGCATGGTGCATGTCACAATGGGCCATCATCATCCATGGATAATGAATAGAACACTGCACATGTCACAATAGGCCATCATCATCCAAGGATAATGGATAGAACACTGCGCATGTCACAATGGGCCATCATCATCCAGGGATAAGGGATAGAGCATGGTGCATGTCACAATGGGCCATCATCATCCATGAATAATGGATAGAACACTGCACATGTCACAATGGGCCATCATCATCCAAGGATAATGGATAGAACACTGCGCATGTCACAATGGGCCATCATTATCCAGGGATAATGGATAAAACACTGTGCGTGTCACAATGGACCATCATCATCCATGGATAATGAATAGAACACTGCACATGTCACAATGGGCCATCATCATCCATGGATAATGGATAGAACACTGCACATGTCACAATGGGCCATCATCATCCAGGGATAATGGATAGAACACTGCACGTGTCACAATGGGCCATCATCATCCAGGGATAATGGATAGAACACTGTGCATGTCACAATGGGCCATCATCATCCATGGATAATGGATAGAACACTGCACATGTCACAATGGGCCATCATCATCCAGGGATAAGGGATAGAACACTGTGCGTGTCACAATGGGCCATCATCATCCATGGATAATGGATAGAACACTGTGCGTGTCACAATGGGCCATCATCATCCATGGATAATGGATAGAACACTTGCACATGTCACAATGGGCCATCATCATCCAGGGATAATGGATAGAACACTGTGCATGTCACAATGGGCCTTCATCATCCAAGGATAATGGATAGAACACTGTGCATGTCACAATGGGCCATCATCATCCAGGGATAAGGGATAGAACACTGTGCGTGTCACAATGGGCCATCATCATCCATGGATAATGGATAGAACACTGCACATGTCACAATGGACCATCATCATCCAGGGATAATAGATTGAACATGGTGCATGTCACAATGGGCCATCATCATCCATGGATAATGGATAGAACACTGCACATGTCACAATGGGCCATCATCATCCAGGGATAATGGATAGAACACTGCACATGTCACAATGGGCCATCATCATCCAGGGATAATGGAGAGAACATGGTGCATGTCACAATGGGCCATCATCATCCAGGGATAATGGATAGAACACTGCGCATGTCACAATGGGCCATCATCACCCAGGGATAAGGGATAGAACACTGTGCGTGTCACAATGGGCCATCATCATCCATGGATAATGGATAGAACACTGCACATGTTATAATGGGCCATCATCATCCAGGGATAATGGATAGAGCATGGTGCATGTCACAATGGGCCATCATCATCCATGGATAATGTATAGAACACTGCACATGTCACAATGGGCCATCATCATCCAGAGATAATGGATACAACATGGTGCATGTCACAATTGGCCATCATCATCCAGGGATAAGGGATAGAACACTGTGCGTGTCACAATGGGCCATCATCATCCATGGATAATGAATAGAACACTGCACATGTCACAATGGGCCATCATCATCCAAGGATAATGTATAGAACACTGCACATGTCACAATGGGCCATCATCATCTAGGGATAAGGGATAGAACACTGTGCGTGTCACAATGGGCCATCATCATCCATGGATAATGGATAGAACACTGCACATGTCACAATGGGCGATCATCATCCAGGGATAAGGGATAGAACACTGTGCGTGTCACAATGGGCCATCATCATCCATGGATAATGGATAGAACACTGCACATGTCACAATGGGCCATCATCATCCAAGGATAAGGGATAGAACATGGTGCATGTCACAATGGGCGATCATCATCCAGGGATAAGGGATAGAACACTGTGCGTGTCACAATGGGCCATCATCATCCAGGGATAATGGATAGAACACTGTGCGTGTCACAATGGGCCTTCATCATCCAAGGATAATGGATAGAACACTGCGCATGTCACAATGGGCCATCATCATCCAGGGATAATGGATAGAACACTGCGCATGTCACAATGGGCCATCATCATCCAGGGATAAGGGATAGAACACTGTGCGTTTCACAATGGGCCATCATCATCCAGGGATAATGGATAGAACATGGTGCATGTCACAATGGACCATCATCATCCAGGGATAATAGATTGAACATGGTGCATGTCACAATGGGCCATCATCATCCATGGATAATGGATAGAACACTGTGCGTGTCACAATGGGCCATCATCATCCATGGATAATGGATAGAACACTGTGCATGTCACAATGGGCCATCATCATCCATGGATAATGGATAGAACACTGCACATGTCACAATGGGCCATCATCATCCAGGGATAATAGATTGAACATGGTGCATGTCACAATGGGCCATCATCATCCATGGATAATGGATAGAACACTGCACATGTCACAATGGGCCATCATCATCCAGGGATAATGGATAGAACACTGCACATGTCACAATGGGCCATCATCATCCAGGGATAATGGCTAGAACATGGTGCATGTCACAATGGGCCATCATCATCCATGGATAATGGATAGAACACAGCACATGTCACAATGGGCCATCATCATCCAAGGATAATGGATAGAACACTGTGCATGTCACAATGGGCCATCATCATCCAGGGATAATGGATAAAACACTGTGCGTGTCACAATGGACCATCAATATCCATGGATAATGGATAGAAAACTGCACATGTCACAATGGGCCATCATCATCCAGGGATAATGGATAGAACACTGCACATGTCACAATGGGCCATCATCATCCAGGGATAATGGATAGAATGGGCCATCAACATCCAGAGATAATGGAGAGAACATGTTGCATGTCACATTGTGCGATCATCATCCAGGGATAATGGATAGAACATGGTGCATGTCACAATTGGCCATCATCATCCAGGGATAAGGGATAGAACACTGTGCGTGTCACAATGGGCCATCATCATCCATGGATAATGGATAGAACACTGCACATGTCACAATGGGCCATCATCATCTAAGGATAAGGGATAGAACATGGTGCATGTCATACTGGGTCATCATCATCCAGGGATAATGGATAGAACACTGTGCGTGTCACAATGGGCCATCATCATCCAGGGATAATGGATAGAACACTGTGCGATGTCACAATGGGCCATCATTATCCAGGGATAATGGATAAAACACTGTGCGTGTCACAATGGACCATCATCATCCATGGATAATGAATAGAACACTGCACATGTCACAATGGGCCATCATCATCCAGGGATAATGGATAGAACACTGCACATGTCACAATGGGCCATCATCATCCAAGGATAATGGATAGAACACTGTGCGTGTCACAATGGGCCATCATCATCCAGGGATAATGGATAGAACACTGCACATGTCACAATGGGCCATCATCATCCAAGGATAAGGGATAGAACATGGTGCATGTCACAATGGGCCATCATCATCCAGGGATAAGGGATAGAACACTGTGCGTGTCACAATGGGCCATCATCATCCAGGGATAAGGGATAGAACACTGTGCGTGTCACAATGGGCCATCATCATCCATGGATAATGAATAGAACACTGCACATGTCACAATGGGCCATCATCATCCAGGGATAATGGATAGAACATGGCGCATGTCACAATGTGCCATCATCATCCAGGGATAAGGGATAGAACACTGTGCGTGTCACAATGGGCCATCATCATCCATGGATAATGGATAGAACACTGCACATGTCACAATGGGCCATCATCATCCAGGGATAATAGATTGAACATGGTGAATGTCACAATGGGCCATCATCATCCAGGGATAATGGATAGAACACTGCGCATGTCACAATGGGCCATCATCATCCCAGGGATAAGGGATAGAACACTGTGCGTGTCACAATGGGCCATCATCATCCATGGATAATGGATAGAACACTGCACATGTCACAATGGGCCATCATCATCTAAGGATAAGGGATAGAACATGGTGCATGTCATACTGGGTCATCATCATCCAGGAATAATGGATAGAACACTGTGCTTGTCACAATGGGCCATCATCATCCAGGGATAAGGGATAGAACACTGTGCGTGTCACAATGGGCCATCATCATCCATGGATAATGGATAGAACACTGCACATGTCACAATGGGCCATCATCATCCATGGATAATGGATAGAACATGGTGCATGTCACAATGGGCCATCATCATCCAGGGATAATGGATAGAACACTGCACATGTCACAATGGGCCATCATCATCCATGGATAATGGATAGAACACTGCACATGTCACAATGGGCCATCATCATCCAGGGATAAGTGGATAGAACATTGTGCATGTCACAATGGGCCATCATCATCCATGGATAATGGATAGAACACTGCACATGTCACAATGGGCCATCATCATCCAGGGATAATGGATAGAACACTGGTGCATGTCACAATGGGCCATCATCATCCATGGATAATGGATAGAACACTGCACATGTCACAATGGGCCATCATCATCCAGGGATAATGGATAGAACACTGCACATGTCACAATGGGCCATCATCATCCAGTGATAATGGATAGAACACTGTGCGTGTCACAATGGGCCATCATCATCCATGGATAATGGATAGAACACTGCACATGTCACAATGGGCCATCATCATCCAGTGATAATGGATAGAACACGGTGCATGTCATACTGGGTCATCATCATCCAGGGATAATGGATAGAACACTGTGCATGTCACATTGGGCCATCATCATCCAGTGATAATGGATAGAACATGGTGCATGTCATACTGGGCCATCATCATCCAGTGATAATGGATAGAACACTGTGCATGTCATATTGGGCCATCATCATCCAGTGATAATGGATAGAACATGGTGCATGTCATACTGGGCCATCATCATCCAGTGATAATGGATAGAACACTGTGCATGTCATACTGGGCCATCATCATCCAGTGATAATGGATTGAACATGTTGCATGTCACATTGGGCCATCATCATCCAGTGATAATGGATAGAACATGGTGCATGTCATACTGGGCCATCATCATCCAGTGATAATGGATAGAACACTGTGCATGTCATACTGGGCCTTTATTATCCAGGGATAATGGATAGAACACGGTGCATGTCACAATGGGCCATCATCATCCAGGGATAATGGATAGAACATGGAGCATGTCATACTGGGTCATCATCATCCAGGGATAATGGATAGAACATGTTGCATGTCACAATGGGCCATCATCATCCAGGGATAATGGATAGAACATGGTGCATGTAACAATGGGCCATCATCATCCAGTGATAAGGGATAGAACACTGTGCGTGTCACAATGGGCCATCATCATCCATGGATAATGGATAGAACACTGCACATGTCACAATGGGCCATCATCATCCAGGGATAATGGATAGAACACTGCACATGTCACAATGGGCCATCATCATCCAGGGATAATGGAGAGAACATGTTGCATGTCACAATGGCCGATCATCATCCATGGATAATGGATAGAACATGGTGCATGTCACCATGGGCCATCATCATCCAGAGATAATGGATAGAACATGGTGCATGTCACAATTGGCCATCATCATCCAGGGATAAGGGATTGAACACTGTGCGTGTCACAATGGGCCATTATCATCCATGGATAATGGATAGAACACTGTACTTGTTACAATGGGCCATCATCATCCAGGGATAATGGATAGAGCATGGTGCATGTCACAATGGGCCATCATCATCCATGGATAATAGATAGAACACTGTACATGTCACAATAGACCATCATCATCCAGGGATAATGGATAGAACACTGTGCGTGTCACAATGGGCCATCATTATCCAGGGATAATGGATAGAACATAGTGCATGTCACAATGGGCCATCATCATCCAGGGATAATGGATAGAACAAGGTGCATGTCACAATGGGCCATCATCATCCATGGATAATGGATAGAACACTGTGCGTGTCACAATGGGCCATCATCATCCATGGATAATGGATAGAACACTGCACATGTCACAATGGGCCATCATCATCCAGGGATAATGGATAGAACACTGTGCGTGTCACAATGGTCCATCATCATCCAGGGATAATGGATAAAACACTGTGCGTGTCACAATGGACCATCATCATCCATGGATAATGGATAGAACACTGCACATGTCACAATGGGCCATCATCATCCAAGGATAAGGGATAGAACATGGTGCATGTCATACTGGGTCATCATCATCCAGGGATAATGGATTGAACACTGTGCGTGTCACAATGGGCCATCATCATCCAAGGATAATGGATAGAACACTGTGCGTGTCACAATGGGCCATCATCATCCATGGTTAATGGATAGAACACTGCACATGTCACAATGGGCCATCATTATCCAAGGATAATGGATAGAACACTGCGCATGTCACAATGGGCCATCATCATCCAGGGATAAGGGATAGAACACTGTGCGTGTCACAATGGGCCATCATCATCCATGGATAATGGATAGAATACTGCACATGTCACAATGGGCCATCATCATCCAAGGATAAGGGATAGAACATGGTGCATGTCATACTGGGTCATCATCATCCTGGGAAAATGGATTGAACACTGTGCGTGTCACAATGGGCCATTATCATCCAAGGATAATGGATAGAACACTGCGCATGTCACAATGGGCCATCATCATCCAAGGATAATGGATAGAACACTGCGCATGTCACAATGGGCCATCATCATCCAGGGATAATGGAGAGAACACTGCACATGTCACAATGGGCCATCATCATCCAGGGATAATGGAGAGAACATGGTGCATGTCACAATGGGCCATCATTATCCAGGGATAATGGATAGAACACTGCGCATGTCACAATGGGCCATCATCACCCAGGGATAAGGGATAGAACACTGTGCGTGTCACAATGGGCCATCATCATCCAGGGATAATGGATAGAACATGGTGCATGTCACAATGGGCCATCATCATCCAGGGATAATGGATAGAACACTGCACATGTCACAATGGGCCATCATCATCCAGGGATAATGGATAGAACACTGCACATGTCACAATGGGCCATCATCATCCATGGATAATGGATAGAACACTGCACATGTCACAATGGGCCATCATCATCTAAGGATAAGGGATAGAACATGGTGCATGTCATACTGGGTCATCATCATCCAGGGATAATGGATAGAACACTGTGCATGTCACAATGGGCCATCATCATCCAAGGATAATGGATAGAACACTGCGCATGTCACAATGGGACATAATCATCAAGGGATAAGGGATAGAACACTGTGCGTGTCACAATGGGCCATCATCATCCAGGGATAATGGATAGAACATGATGCATGTCACAATGTGCCATCATCATCCATGGATAATGGATAGAACACTGCACATGTCACAATGGGCCATCATCATCCAGGGATAATGGATAGAACACTGCACATGTCACAATGGGCCATCATCATCCAGGGATAAGGGATAGAACACTGTGCGTGTCACAATGGGCCATCATCATCCAAGGATAATGGATAGAACACTGCACATGTCACAATGGGCCATAATCATCCAGGGATAAGGGATAGAACACTGTGCGTGTCACAATGGGCCATCATCATCCAGGGATAATGGATAGAACATGGTGCATGTCACAATGGGCCATCATCATCCAGGGATAATGGATAGAACATGGTGCATGTCACAATGGGCCATCATCATCCATGGATAATTGATAGAACACTGTGCGTGTCACAATGGGCCATCATCATCCAAGGATAATGGATAGAACACTGCGCATGTCACAATGGGCCATCATCATCCAGGGATAAGGGATAGAGCATGGTGCATGTCACAATGGGCCATCATCATCCATGAATAATGGATAGAACACTGCACATTTCACAATGGGCCATCATCATCCAAGGATAATAGATAGAACACTGCGCATGTCACAATGGGCCATCATCATCCAGGGATAATGGATAGAACACTGCACATGTCACAATGGGCCATCATCATCCAGGGATAATGGAGAGAACATGGTGCATGTCACAATGGGCCATCATCATCCAGGGATAATGGACAGAACATTATGCATGTCATAATGGGCCATCATCATCCAGGGATAAGGGATAGAACACTGCGCATGTCACAATGGGCCATCATCACCCAGGGATAAGGGATAGAACACTGTGCGTGTCACAATGGGCCATCATCATCCAGGGATAATGGATAGAACACTGTACATGTCACAATGGGCCATCATCATCCAAGGATAATGGATAGAACACTGTGCATGTCACAATGGGCCATCATCATCCAGGGATAAGGGATAGAGCATGGTGCATGTCACAATGGGCCATCATCATCCATGAATAATGGATAGAACACTGCACATGTCACAATGGGCCATCATCATCCAAGGATAATGGATAGAACACTGCGCATGTCACAATGGGCCATCATTATCCAGGGATAATGGATAAAACACTGTGCGTGTCACAATGGACCATCATCATCCATGGATAATGGATAGAACACTGCACATGTCACAATGGGCCATCATCATCCAGGGATAATGTATAGAACACTGCACATGTCACAATGGGCCATCATCATCCAGGGATAATGGATAGAACATGGTTCATGTCACAATTGGCCATCATCATCCAGGGATAAGGGATAGAACACTGTGCGTGTCACAATGGGCCATCATCATCCATGGGTAATGAATAGAACACTGCACATGTCACAATGGGCCATCATCATCCAAGGATAATGGATAGAACACTGCGCATGTCACAATGGGCCATTATCATCCAGGGATAAGGGATAGAACACTGTGCGTGTCACAATGGGCCATCATCATCCAAGGATAATGGATAGAACACTGCGCATGTCACAATGGGCCATCATCATCCAAGGATAATAGATAGAACACTGCGCATGTCACAATGGGCCATCAACATCCAGGGATAATGGATAGAACACTGCACATGTCACAATGGGCCATCATCATCCAGGGATAATGGAGAGAACATGGTGCATGTCACAATGGGCCATCATTATCCAGGGATAATGGATAGAACACTGCGCATGTCACAATGGGCCATCATCACCCAGGGATAAGGGATAGAACACTGTGCGTGTCACAATGGGCCATCATCATCCAGGGATAATGGATAGAACATGGTGCATGTCACAATGGGCCATCATCATCCAGGGATAATGGATAGAACACTGCACATGTCACAATGGGACATCATCATCCAGGGATAATGGATAGAACACTGCACATGTCACAATGGGCCATCATCATCCATGGATAATGGATAGAACACTGCACATGTCACAATGGGCCATCATCATCTAAGGATAAGGGATAGAACATGGTGCATGTCATACTGGGTCATCATCATCCAGGGATAATGGATAGAACACTGTGCGTGTCACAATGGGCCATCATCATCCAAGGATAATGGATAGAACACTGCGCATGTCACAATGGGACATAATCATCAAGGGATAAGGGATAGAACACTGTGCGTGTCACAATGGGCCATCATCATCCAGGGATAATGGATAGAACATGATGCATGTCACAATGTGCCATCATCATCCATGGATAATGGATAGAACACTGCACATGTCACAATGGGCCATCATCATCCAGGGATAATGGATAGAACACTGCACATGTCACAATGGGCCATCATCATCCAGGGATAAGGGATAGAACACTGTGCGTGTCACAATGGGCCATCATCATCCAAGGATAATGGATAGAACACTGCACATGTCACAATGGGCCATAATCATCCAGGGATAAGGGATAGAACACTGTGCGTGTCACAATGGGCCATCATCATCCAGGGATAATGGATAGAACATGGTGCATGTCACAATGGGCCATCATCATCCAGGGATAATGGATAGAACATGGTGCATGTCACAATGGGCCATCATCATCCATGGATAATTGATAGAACACTGTGCGTGTCACAATGGGCCATCATCATCCAAGGATAATGGATAGAACACTGCGCATGTCACAATGGGCCATCATCATCCAGGGATAAGGGATAGAGCATGGTGCATGTCACAATGGGCCATCATCATCCATGAATAATGGATAGAACACTGCACATTTCACAATGGGCCATCATCATCCAAGGATAATAGATAGAACACTGCGCATGTCACAATGGGCCATCATCATCCAGGGATAATGGATAGAACACTGCACATGTCACAATGGGCCATCATCATCCAGGGATAATGGAGAGAACATGGTGCATGTCACAATGGGCCATCATCATCCAGGGATAATGGACAGAACATTATGCATGTCATAATGGGCCATCATCATCCAGGGATAAGGGATAGAACACTGCGCATGTCACAATGGGCCATCATCACCCAGGGATAAGGGATAGAACACTGTGCGTGTCACAATGGGCCATCATCATCCAGGGATAATGGATAGAACACTGTACATGTCACAATGGGCCATCATCATCCAAGGATAATGGATAGAACACTGTGCATGTCACAATGGGCCATCATCATCCAGGGATAAGGGATAGAGCATGGTGCATGTCACAATGGGCCATCATCATCCATGAATAATGGATAGAACACTGCACATGTCACAATGGGCCATCATCATCCAAGGATAATGGATAGAACACTGCGCATGTCACAATGGGCCATCATTATCCAGGGATAATGGATAAAACACTGTGCGTGTCACAATGGACCATCATCATCCATGGATAATGGATAGAACACTGCACATGTCACAATGGGCCATCATCATCCAGGGATAATGTATAGAACACTGCACATGTCACAATGGGCCATCATCATCCAGGGATAACGGATAGAACATGGTTCATGTCACAATTGGCCATCATCATCCAGGGATAAGGGATAGAACACTGTGCGTGTCACAATGGGCCATCATCATCCATGGGTAATGAATAGAACACTGCACATGTCACAATGGGCCATCATCATCCAAGGATAATGGATAGAACACTGCGCATGTCACAATGGGCCATTATCATCCAGGGATAAGGGATAGAACACTGTGCGTGTCACAATGGGCCATCATCATCCATGGATAATGGATAGAACACTGCACATGTCACAATGGGCCATCATCATCCAAGGATAAGGGATAGAACATGGTGCATGTCACAATGGGCCATCATCATCCAGGGATAAGGGATAGAACACTGTGCGTGTCACAATGGGCCATCATCATCCATGGATAATGAATAGAACACTGCACATGTCACAATGGGCCATCATCATCCAGGGATAATGGATAGAACATGGCGCATGTCACAATGGGCCATCATCATCCATGGGATAAGGGATAGAACATGGCGCATGTCACAATGTGCCATCATAATCCAAGGATAAGGGATTGAACACTGTGCGTGTCACAATGGGCCATCATCATCCATGGATAATGGATAGAACACTTTACATGTCACAATGGGCCATCATCATCCAGGGATAATAGATTGAACATGGTGCATGTCACAATGGGCCATCATCATCCAGGGATAATGGAGAGAACATGGTGCATGTCACAATGGGCCATCATCATCCAGGGATAATAAATAGAACACTGCGCATGTCACAATGGGCCATCATCACCCAGGGATAAGGGATAGAACACTGTGCGTGTCACAATGGGCCATCATCATCCAAGGATAATGGATAGAACACTGCGCATGTCACAATGGGCCATCATCATCCAGGGATAAGGGATAGAGCATGGTGCATGTCACAATGGGCCATCATCATCCATGAATAATGGATAGAACACTGCACATGTCACAATGGGCCATCATCATCCAAGGATAATGGATAGAACACTGCGCATGTCACAATGGGCCATCATCATCCAAGGATAATGGATAGAACACTGTGCGTGTCACAATGGACCATCATCATCCATGGATAATGGATAGAACACTGCACATGTCACAATGGGCCATCATCATCCAGGGATAATGTATAGAACACTGCACATGTCACAATGGGCCATCATCATCCAGGGATAATGGATAGAATGGGCCATCAACATCCAGGGATAATGGAGAGAACATGGTGCATGTCACAATGGGCCATCATCATCCAGGGATAATGGACAGAACATTGTGCATGTCACAATGGGCCATCATCATTCAGGGATAATGGATAGAACATGGTGCATGTCACAATTGGCCATCATCATCCAGGGATAAGGGATAGAACACTGTGCGTGTCACAATGGGCCATCATCATCCATGGATAATGAATAGAACACTGCACATGTCACAATGGGCCATCATCATCCAAGGATAATGGATAGAACACTGCGCATGTCACAATGGGCCATTATCATCCAGGGATAAGGGATAGAACACTGTGCGTGTCACAATGGGCCATCATCATCCATGGATAATGGATAGAACACTGCACATGTCACAATGGGCCATCATCATCCATGGATAATGGATAGAACACTGCACATGTCACAATGGGCCATCATCATCCAAGGATAAGGGATAGAACATGGTGCATGTCACAATGGGCCATCATCATCCAGGGTTAAGGGATAGAACACTGTGCGTGTCACAATGGGCCATCATCATCCAGGGATAATGGATAGAACACTGCACATGTCACAATGGGCGATCATCATCCAGTGATAAGGGATAGAACACTGTGCGTGTCACAATGGGCCTTCATCATCCAAGGATAATGGATAGAACACTGCGCATGTCACAATGGGCCATTATCATCCAGGGTTAAGGGATAGAACACTGTGCGTGTCACAATGGGCCATCATCATCCAGGGATAATGGATAGAACATGGTGCATGTCACAATGGGCCATCATCATCCAGGGATAATGGATAGAACATGGTGCATGTCACAATGGGCCATCATCATCCATGGATAATTGATAGAACACTCTGCGTGTCACAATGGGCCATCATCATCCAAGGATAATGGATAGAACACTGCGCATGTCACAATGGGCCATCATCATCCAGGGATAAGGGATAGAGCATGGTGCATGTCACAATGGGCCATCATCATCCATGAATAATGGATAGAACACTGCACATTTCACAATGGGCCATCATCATCCAAGGATAATAGATAGAACACTGCGCATGTCACAATGGGCCATCAACATCCAGGGATAATGGATAGAACACTGCACATGTCACAATGGGCCATCATCATCCAGGGATAATGGAGAGAACATGGTGCATGTCACAATGGGCCATCATTATCCAGGGATAATGGATAGAACACTGCGCATGTCACAATGGGCCATCATCACCCAGGGATAAGGGATAGAACACTGTGCGTGTCACAATGGGCCATCATCATCCAGGGATAATGGATAGAACACTGTACATGTCACAATGGGCCATCATCATCCAAGGATAATGGATAGAACACTGCGCATGTCACAATGGGCCATCATCATCCAGGGATAAGGGATAGAGCATGGTGCATGTCACAATGGGCCATCATCATCCATGAATAATGGATAGAACACTGCAGATGTCACAATGGGCCAGCATCATCCAAGGATAATGGATAGAACACTGCGCATGTCACAATGGGCCATCATTATCCAGGGATAATGGATAAAACACTGTGCGTGTCACAATGGACCATCATCATCCATGGATAATGGATAGAACACTGCACATGTCACAATGGGCCATCATCATCCAGGGATAATGTATAGAACACTGCACATGTCACAATGGGCCATCATCATCCAGGGATAATGGACAGAACATTGTGCATGTCACAATGGGCCATCATCATTCAGGGATAACGGATAGAACATGGTTCATGTCACAATTGGCCATCATCATCCAGGGATAAGGGATAGAACACTGTGCGTGTCACAATGGGCCATCATCATCCATGGGTAATGAATAGAACACTGCACATGTCACAATGGGCCATCATCATCCAAGGATAATGGATAGAACACTGCGCATGTCACAATGGGCCATTATCATCCAGGGATAAGGGATAGAACACTGTGCGTGTCACAATGGGCCATCATCATCCATGGATAATGGATAGAACACTGCACATGTCACAATGGGCCATCATCATCCAAGGATAAGGGATAGAACATGGTGCATGTCACAATGGGCCATCATCATCCAGGGATAAGGGATAGAACACTGTGCGTGTCACAATGGGCCATCATCATCCATGGATAATGAATAGAACACTGCACATGTCACAATGGGCCATCATCATCCAGGGATAATGGATAGAACATGGCGCATGTCACAATGTGCCATCATCATCCAGGGATAAGGGATAGAACATGGCGCATGTCACAATGTGCCAACATAATCCAAGGATAAGGGATTGAACACTGTGCGTGTCACAATGGGCCATCATCATCCATGGATAATGGATAGAACACTTTACATGTCACAATGGGCCATCATCATCCAGGGATAATAGATTGAACATGGTGCATGTCACAATGGGCCATCATCATCCAGGGATAATGGAGAGAACATGGTGCATGTCACAATGGGCCATCATCATCCAGGGATAATAAATAGAACACTGCGCATGTCACAATGGGCCATCATCACCCAGGGATAAGGGATAGAACACTGTGCGTGTCACAATGGGCCATCATCATCCAAGGATAATGGATAGAACACTGCGCATGTCACAATGGGCCATCATCATCCAGGGATAAGGGATAGAGCATGGTGCATGTCACAATGGGCCATCATCATCCATGAATAATGGATAGAACACTGCACATGTCACAATGGGCCATCATCCTCCAAGGATAATGGATAGAACACTGCGCATGTCACAATGGGCCATCATCATCCAAGGATAATGGATAGAACACTGTGCGTGTCACAATGGACCATCATCATCCATGGATAATGGATAGAACACTGCACATGTCACAATGGGCCATCATCATCCAGGGATAATGTATAGAACACTGCACATGTCACAATGGGCCATCATCATCCAGGGATAATGGATAGAATGGGCCATCAACATCCAGGGATAATGGAGAGAACATGGTGCATGTCACAATGGGCCATCATCATCCAGGGATAATGGACAGAACATTGTGCATGTCACAATGGGCCATCATCATTCAGGGATAATGGATAGAACATGGTGCATGTCACAATTGGCCATCATCATCCAGGGATAAGGGATAGAACACTGTGCGTGTCACAATGGGCCATCATCATCCATGGATAATGGATAGAACACTGCACATGTCACAATGGGCCATCATCATCCAAGGATAATGGATAGAACACTGCGCATGTCACAATGGGCCATTATCATCCAGGGATAAGGGATAGAACACTGTGCGTGTCACAATGGGCCATCATCATCCATGGATAATGGATAGAACACTGCACATGTCACAATGGGCCATCATCATCCAAGGATAATGGATAGAACACTGGCGCATGTCACAATGGGCCATCATCATCCAGGGATAAGGGATAGAACACTGTGCGTGTCACAATGGGCCATCATCATCCATGGATAATGGATAGAACACTGCACATGTCACAATGGGCCATCATCATCCAAGGATAAGGGATAGAACATGGTGCATGTCACAATGGGCCATCATCATCCAGGGATAAGGGATAGAACACTGCACATGTCACAATGGGCCATCATCATCCAGGGATAAGGGATAGAACACTGTGCGTGTCACAATGGGCCTTCATCATCCAAGGATAATGGATAGAACACTGCGCATGTCACAATGGGCCATCATCATCCAGGGATAAGGGATAGAACACTGTGCGTGTCACAATGGGCCATCATCATCCAGGGATAATGGATAGAACATGGTGCATGTCACAATGGGCCATCATCATCCATGGATAATGGATAGAACACTGCACATGTCCCAATGGACCATCATCATCCATGGATAATGGATAGAATGGGCCATCAACATCCAGGGATAATGGAGAGAACATGGTGCATGTCACAATGGGCCATCATCATCCAGGGATAATGGACAGAACATTGTGCATGTCACAATGGGCCATCATCATCCAGGGATAAGGGATAGAACACTGTGCGTGTCACAATGGGCCATCATCATCCATGGATAATGGATAGAACACTGCACATGTCACAATGGGCCATCATCATCCAAGGATAATGGATAGAACACTGCGCATGTCACAATGGGCCATTATCATCCAGGGATAAGGGATAGAACACTGTTCGTGTCACAATGGGCCATAATCATCCATGGATAATGGATAGAACACTGCACATGTCACAATGGGCCATCATCATCCAAGGATAAGGGATAGAACATGGTGCTTGTCACAATGGGCCATCATCATCCAGGGATAAGGGATAGAACACTGTGCGTGTCACAATGGGCCATCATCATCCATGGATAATGGATAGAACACTGCACATGTCACAATGGGCGATCATCATCCAGTGATAAGGGATAGAACACTGTGCGTGTCACAATGGGCCATCATCATCCAAGGATAATGGATAGAACACTGCGCATGTCACAATGGGCCATCATCATCCAGGGATAATGGATAGAACACTGTGCGTGTCACAATGGGCCATCATCATCCATGGATAATGGATAGAACACTGCACATGTCACAATGGGCCATCATCATCCAAGGATAATGGATAGAACACTGCGCATGTCACAATGGGCCATCATCATCCAGGGATAAGGGATAGAACACTGTGCATGTCACAATGGGCCATCATCATCCATGGATAATGGATAGAACACTGCACATGTCACAATGGGCCATCATCATCCAAGGATAATGGATAGAACACTGCGCATGTCACAATGGGCCATCATCATCCAGGGATAATGGATAGAACACTGTGCGTGTCACAATGGGCCATCATCATCCAGGGATAATGGATAGAACACTGTGCATGTCACAATGGGCCATCATCATCCATGGATAATGGATAGAACACTGCACATGTCCCAATGGGCCATCATCATCCATGGATAATGGATAGAACACTGCACATGTCACAATGGGCCATCATCATCCAGGGATAATGGATAGAATGGGCCATCAACATCCAGGGATAATGTAGAGAACATGGTGCATGTCACAATGGGCCATCATCATCCATGGATAATGGATAGAACACTGCACATGTCACAATGGGCCATCATCATCCAAGGATAATGGATAGAACACTGCGCATGTCACAATGGGCCTTCATCATCCAGGGATAATGGATAGAACACTGCACATGTCACAATGGGCCATCATCATCCAGGGATAATGGATAGAGCATGGTGCATGTCAGAATGGGCCATCATCATCCATGGATAATGGATAGAACATGGTGCATGTCACAATGGGCCATCATCATCCAGGGATAATGGATAGAACATGGTGCATGTCACAATGGGCCATCATCATCCAGGGATAAGGGATAGAACACTGTGCGTGTCACAATGGGCCATCATCATCCATGGATAATGAATAGAACACTGCACATGTCACAATGGGCCATCATCATCCAAGGATAATGGATAGAACACTGCGCATGTCACAATGGGCCATCATCATCTAGGGATAAGGGATAGAACACTGTGCGTGTCACAATGGGCCATCATCATCCAGGGATAATGGATAGAACACTGCACATGTCACAATGGGCCATCATCATCCATGGATAATGAATAGAACACTGCACATGTCACAATGGGCCATCATCATCCAAGGATAATGGATAGAACACTGCGCATGTCACAATGGGCCATTATCATCTAGGGATAAGGGATAGAACACTGTGCATGTCACAATGGGCCATCATCATCCAGGGATAATGGATAGAACACTGCGCATGTCACAATGGGCCATCATCATCCAAGGATAAGGGATAGAACATGGTGCATGTCACAATGGGCCATCATCATCCAGGGATAAGGGATAGAACACTGTGCGTGTCACAATGGGCCATCATCATCCAGGGATAATGGATAGAACACTGCACATGTCACAATGGGCCATCATCATCCAGGGATAATGGATAGAACACTGTGCGTGTCACAATGGGCCTTCATCATCCAAGGATAATGGATAGAACACTGCGCATGTCACAATGGGCCATCATCATCCAGGGATAAGGGATAGAACACTGGTGCATGTCACAATGGGCCATCATCATCCAGGGATAATGGATAGAACACTGGTGCATGTCACAATGGGCCATCATCATCCAGGATAATGGATAGAACATGGTGCATGTCACAATGGGCCATCATCATCCAGGGATAATGGATAGAACATGGTGCATGTCACAATGGGCCATCATCATCCAGGGATAATGGATAGAACACTGTGCGTGTCACAATGGGCCATCATCATCCATGGATAATGGATAGAACACTGCACATGTCACAATGGGCCATCATCATCCAGGGATAATGGATTGAACACTGTGCGTGTCACAATGGGCCATCATCATCCATGGATAATGGATAGAACACTGCACATGTCACAATGGGCCATCATCATCCAGGGATAATGGATAGAACACTGCACATGTCACAATGGGCCATCATCATCCAGGGATAAGGGATAGAACACTGTGCGTGTCACAATGGGCCATCATCATCCATGGATAATGGATAGAACACTGCACATGTCACAATGGGCCATCATCATCGGAGGATAAGGGATAGAACATGGTGCATGTCACACTGGGCCATCATCATCCAGGGATAATGGATAGAACACTGTGCGTGTCACAATGGGCCATCATCATCCAAGGATAATGGATAGAACACTGCGCATGTCACAATGGGCCATCATCATCCAGGGATAAGGGATAGAACACTGTGCGTGTCACAATGGGCCATCATCATCCATGGATAATGGATAGAACACTGCACATGTCACAATGGGCCATCATCATCCAGGGATAATGGATTGAACATGGTGCATGTCACAATGGGCCATCATCATCCATGGATAATGGATAGAACACTGCACATGTCACAATGGGCCATCATCATCCAGGGATAATGGATAGAACACTGCACATGTCACAATGGGCCATCATCATCCAGGGATAATGGATAGAACATGGTGCATGTCACAATGGGCCATCATCATCCAGGGATAATGGATAGAACACTGCGCATGTCACAATGGGCCATCATCATCCAGGGATAATGGATAGAACATGGTGCATGTCACAATGGGCCATCATCATCCAGGGATAATGGAGAGAACATGGTGCATGTCACAATGGGCCATCATCATCCAGGGATAATGGATAGAACACTGCGCATGTCACAATGGGCCATCATCATCCAGGGATAAGGGATAGAACACTGTGCGTGTCACAATGGGCCATCATCATCCAAGGATAATGGATAGAACACTGCGCATGTCACAATGGGCCATCATCATCCAGGGATAAGGGATAGAGCATGGTGCATGTCACAATGGGCCATCATCATCCATGAATAATGGATAGAACACTGCAGATGTCACAATGGGCCATCATCATCCAAGGATAATGGATAGAACACTGCGCATGTCACAATGGGCCATCATCATCCAGGGATAATGGATAAAACACTGTGCGTGTCACAATGGACCATCATCATCCATGGATAATGGATAGAACACTGCACATGTCACAATGGGCCATCATCATCCAGGGATAATGTATAGAACACTGCACATGTCACAATGGGCCATCATCATCCAGGGATAATGGACAGAACATTGTGCATGTCACAATGGGCCATCATCATTCAGGGATAACGGATAGAACATGGTTCATGTCACAATTGGCCATCATCATCCAGGGATAAGGGATAGAACACTGTGCGTGTCACAATGGGCCATCATCATCCATGGATAATGAATAGAACACTGCACATGTCACAATGGGCCATCATCATCCAAGGATAATGGATAGAACACTGCGCATGTCACAATGGGCCATTATCATCCAGGGATAAGGGATAGAACACTGTGCGTGTCACAATGGGCCATCATCATCCATGGATAATGGATAGAACACTGCACATGTCACAATGGGCCATCATCATCCAAGGATAAGGGATAGAACATGGTGCATGTCACAATGGGCCATCATCATCCAGGGATAAGGGATAGAACACTGTGCGTGTCACAATGGGCCATCATCATCCATGGATAATGAATAGAACACTGCACATGTCACAATGGGCCATCATCATCCAGGGATAATGGATAGAACATGGCGCATGTCACAATGTGCCATCATCATCCAGGGATAAGGGATAGAACACTGCGCATGTCACAATGGGCCATCATCATCCAAGGATAATGGATAGAACACTGTACATGTCACAATGGGCCATCATCATCCAGGGATAATAGATTGAACATGGTGCATGTCACAATGGGCCATCATCATCCAGGGATAATGGATAGAACATGGTGCATGTCACAATGGGCCATCATCATCCATGAATAATGGATAGAACACTGCACATGTCACAATGGGCCATCATCATCCAAGGATAATGGATAGAACACTGCGCATGTCACAATGGGCCATCATCATCCAAGGATAATGGATAGAACACTGTGCGTGTCACAATGGACCATCATCATCCATGGATAATGGATAGAACACTGCACATGTCACAATGGGCCATCATCATCCAGGGATAATGTATAGAACACTGCACATGTCACAATGGGCCATCATCATCCAGGGATAATGGATAGAATGGGCCATCAACATCCAGGGATAATGGAGAGAACATGGTGCATGTCACAATGGGCCATCATCATCCAGGGATAATGGACAGAACATTGTGCATGTCACAATGGGCCATCATCATTCAGGGATAATGGATAGAACATGGTGCATGTCACAATGGGCCATCATCATCCAGGGATAAGGGATAGAACACTGTGCGTGTCACAATGGGCCATCATCATCCATGGATAATGAATAGAACACTGCACATGTCACAATGGGCCATCATCATCCATGGATAATGAATAGAACACTGCGCATGTCACAATGGGCCATTATCATCCAGGGATAAGGGATAGAACACTGTTCGTGTCACAATGGGCCATCATCATCCATGGATAATGGATAGAACACTGCACATGTCACAATGGGCCATCATCATCCAAGGATAATGGATAGAACACTGCGCATGTCACAATGGGCCATTATCATCCAGGGATAAGGGATAGAACACTGTTCGTGTCACAATGGGCCATCATCATCCATGGATAATGGATAGAACACTGCACATGTCACAATGGGCCATCATCATCCAAGGATAAGGGATAGAACATGGTGCATGTCACAATGGGCCATCATCATCCAGGGATAAGGGATAGAACACTGTGCGTGTCACAATGGGCCATCATCATCCATGGATAATGGATAGAACACTGCACATGTCACAATGGGCGATCATCATCCAGTGATAAGGGATAGAACACTGTGCGTGTCACAATGGGCCTTCATCATCCAAGGATAATGGATAGAACACTGCGCATGTCACAATGGGCCATTATCATCCAGGGTTAAGGGATAGAACACTGTGCGTGTCACAATGGGCCATCATCATCCATGGATAATGGATAGAACACTGCACATGTCACAATGGGCCATCATCATCCAAGGATAAGGGATAGAACATGGTGCATGTCACAATGGGCGATCATCATCCAGGGATAAGGGATAGAACACTGCACATGTCACAATGGGCCATCATCATCCAGGGATAAGGGATAGAACACTGTGCGTGTCACAATGGGCCTTCATCATCCAAGGATAATGGATAGAACACTGCGCATGTCACAATGGGCCATCATCATCCAGGGATAAGGGATAGAACACTGTGCGTGTCACAATGGGCCATCATCATCCAGGGATAATGGATAGAACATGGTGCATGTCACAATGGGCCATCATCATCCATGGATAATGGATAGAACACTGCACATGTCCCAATGGACCATCATCATCCATGGATAATGGATAGAATGGGCCATCAACATCCAGGGATAATGGAGAGAACATGGTGCATGTCACAATGGGCCATCATCATCCAGGGATAATGGACAGAACATTGTGCATGTCACAATGGGCCATCATCATTCAGGGATAATGGATAGAACATGGTGCATGTCACAATTGGCCATCATCATCCAGGGATAAGGGATAGAACACTGTGCGTGTCACAATGGGCCATCATCATCCATGGATAATGAATAGAACACTGCACATGTCACAATGGGCCATCATCATCCAAGGATAATGGATAGAACACTGCGCATGTCACAATGGGCCATTATCATCCAGGGATAAGGGATAGAACACTGTTCGTGTCACAATGGGCCATAATCATCCATGGATAATGGATAGAACACTGCACATGTCACAATGGGCCATCATCATCCAAGGATAAGGGATAGAACATGGTGCTTGTCACAATGGGCCATCATCATCCAGGGATAAGGGATAGAACACTGTGCGTGTCACAATGGGCCATCATCATCCATGGATAATGGATAGAACACTGCACATGTCACAATGGGCGATCATCATCCAGTGATAAGGGATAGAACACTGTGCGTGTCACAATGGGCCTTCATCATCCAAGGATAATGGATAGAACACTGCACATGTCACAATGGGCCATCATCATCCAGGGATAAGGGATAGAACATGGTGCATGTCACAATGGGCCATCATCATCCAGGGATAATGGATAGAACACTGCACATGTCACAATGGGCCATCATCATCCAGGGATAAGGGATAGAACACTGTGCATGTCTCAATGGGCCATCATCATCCAAGGATAATGGATAGAACACTGCGCATGTCACAATGGGCCATCATCATCCAGGGATAAGGGATAGAACACTGTGCGTGTCACAATGGGCCATCATCATCCAGGGATAATGGATAGAACATGGTGCATGTCACAATGGGCCATCATCATCCATGGATAATGGATAGAACACTGCACATGTCCCAATGGACCATCATCATCCATGGATAATGGATAGAACACTGCACATGTCACAATGGGCCATCATCATCCAGGGATAATGGATAGAATGGGCCATCAACATCCAGGGATAATGTAGAGAACATGGTGCATGTCACAATGGGCCATCATCATCCATGGATAATGTATAGAACACTGCACATGTCACAATGGGCCATCATCATCCAAGGATAATGGATAGAACACTGCGCATGTCACAATGGGCCTTCATCACCCAGGGATAATGGAAAGAACACTGCACATGTTACAATGGGCCATCATCATCCAGGGATAATGGATAGAGCATGGTGCATGTCAGAATGGGCCATCATCATCCATGGATAATGGATAGAACATGGTGCATGTCACCATGGGCCATCATCATCCAGAGATAATGGATACAACATGGTGCATGTCACAATTGGCCATCATCATCCATAGATAATGGATAGAACACTGCACATGTCACAATGGGCCATCATCATCCAAGGATAATGGATAGAACACTGCTCATGTCACAATGGGCCATTATCATCTAGGGATAAGGGATAGAACACTGTGCGTGTCACAATGGGCCATCATCATCCAGGGATAATGGATAGAACACTGCACATGTCACAATGGGCCATCATCATCCATGGATAATGGATAGAACACTGCACATGTCACAATGGGCCATCATCATCCAAGGATAATGGATAGAACACTGCGCATGTCACAATGGGCCATTATCATCTAGGGATAAGGGATAGAACACTGTGCATGTCACAATGGGCCATCATCATCCAGGGATAATGGATAGAACACTGCGCATGTCACAATGGGCCATCATCATCCAAGGATAAGGGATAGAACATGGTGCATGTCACAATGGGCGATCATCATCCAGGGATAAGGGATAGAACACTGTGCGTGTCACAATGGGCCATCATCATCCAGGGATAATGGATAGAACACTGCACATGTCACAATGGGCCATCATCATCCAGGGATAATGGATAGAACACTGTGCGTGTCACAATGGGCCTTCATCATCCAAGGATAATGGATAGAACACTGCGCATGTCACAATGGGCCATCATCATCCAGGGATAAGGGATAGAACACTGGTGCATGTCACAATGGGCCATCATCATCCAGGGATAATGGATAGAACATGGTGCATGTCACAATGGGCCATCATCATCCAGGGATAATGGATAGAACATGGTGCATGTCACAATGGGCCATCATCATCCAGGGATAATGGATAGAACATGGTGCATGTCACAATGGGCCATCATCATCCAGGGATAATGGATAGAACACTGTGCGTGTCACAATGGGCCATCATCATCCATGGATAATGGATAGAACACTGCACATGTCACAATGGGCCATCATCATCCAGGGATAATAGATTGAACACTGTGCGTGTCACAATGGGCCATCATCATCCATGGATAATGGATAGAACACTGCACATGTCACAATGGGCCATCATCATCCAGGGATAATGGATAGAACACTGCACATGTCACAATGGGCCATCATCATCCAGGGATAAGGGATAGAACACTGTGCGTGTCACAATGGGCCATCATCATCCATGGATAATGGATAGAACACTGCACATGTCACAATGGGCCATCATCATCGGAGGATAAGGGATAGAACATGGTGCATGTCATACTGGGTCATCATCATCCAGGGATAATGGATAGAACACTGTGCGTGTCACAATGGGCCATCATCATCCAAGGATAATGGATAGAACACTGCGCATGTCACAATGGGCCATCATCATCCAGGGATAAGGGATAGAACACTGTGCGTGTCACAATGGGCCATCATCATCCATGGATAATGGATAGAACACTGCACATGTCACAATGGGCCATCATCATCCAGGGATAATAGATTGAACATGGTGCATGTCACAATGGGCCATCATCATCCATGGATAATGGATAGAACACTGCACATGTCACAATGGGCCATCATCATCCAGGGATAATGGATAGAACACTGCACATGTCACAATGGGCCATCATCATCCAGGGATAATGGATAGAACACTGGTGCATGTCACAATGGGCCATCATCATCCAGGGATAATGGATAGAACACTGCGCATGTCACAATGGGCCATCATCATCCAGGGATAATGGATTGAACACTGGTGCATGTCACAATGGGCCATCATCATCCAGGGATAATGGAGAGAACATGGTGCATGTCACAATGGGCCATCATCATCCAGGGATAATGGAGAGAACATGGTGCATGTCACAATGGGCCATCATCATCCAGGGATAATAAATAGAACACTGCGCATGTCACAATGGGCCATCATCACCCAGGGATAAGGGATAGAACACTGTGCGTGTCACAATGGGCCATCATCATCCAAGGATAATGGATAGAACACTGCGCATGTCACAATGGGCCATCATCATCCAGGGATAAGGGATAGAGCATGGTGCATGTCACAATGGGCCATCATCATCCATGAATAATGGATAGAACACTGCACATGTCACAATGGGCCATCATCATCCAAGGATAATGGATAGAACACTGCGCATGTCACAATGGGCCATCATCATCCAAGGATAATGGATAGAACACTGTGCGTGTCACAATGGACCATCATCATCCATGGATAATGGATAGAACACTGCACATGTCACAATGGGCCATCATCATCCAGGGATAATGTATAGAACACTGCACATGTCACAATGGGCCATCATCATCCAGGGATAATGGATAGAATGGGCCATCAACATCCAGGGATAATGGAGAGAACATGGTGCATGTCACAATGGGCCATCATCATCCAGGGATAATGGACAGAACATTGTGCATGTCACAATGGGCCATCATCATTCAGGGATAATGGATAGAACATGGTGCATGTCACAATTGGCCATCATCATCCAGGGATAAGGGATAGAAGACTGTGCGTGTCACAATGGGCCATCATCATCCATGGATAATGAATAGAACACTGCACATGTCACAATGGGCCATCATCATCCATGGATAATGAATAGAACACTGCGCATGTCACAATGGGCCATTATCATCCAGGGATAAGGGATAGAACACTGTTCGTGTCACAATGGGCCATCATCATCCATGGATAATGGATAGAACACTGCACATGTCACAATGGGCCATCATCATCCAAGGATAATGGATAGAACACTGGCGCATGTCACAATGGGCCATTATCATCCAGGGATAAGGGATAGAACACTGTTCGTGTCACAATGGGCCATCATCATCCATGGATAATGGATAGAACACTGCACATGTCACAATGGGCCATCATCATCCAAGGATAAGGGATAGAACATGGTGCATGTCACAATGGGCCATCATCATCCAGGGATAAGGGATAGAACACTGTGCGTGTCACAATGGGCCATCATCATCCATGGATAATGGATAGAACACTGCACATGTCACAATGGGCGATCATCATCCAGTGATAAGGGATAGAACACTGTGCGTGTCACAATGGGCCTTCATCATCCAAGGATAATGGATAGAACACTGCGCATGTCACAATGGGCCATTATCATCCAGGGTTAAGGGATAGAACACTGTGCGTGTCACAATGGGCCATCATCATCCATGGATAATGGATAGAACACTGCACATGTCACAATGGGCCATCATCATCCAAGGATAAGGGATAGAACATGGTGCATGTCACAATGGGCGATCATCATCCAGGGATAAGGGATAGAACACTGCACATGTCACAATGGGCCATCATCATCCAGGGATAAGGGATAGAACACTGTGCGTGTCACAATGGGCCTTCATCATCCAAGGATAATGGATAGAACACTGCACATGTCACAATGGGCCATCATCATCCAGGGATAAGGGATAGAACACTGTGCGTGTCACAATGGGCCATCATCATCCAGGGATAATGGATAGAACATGGTGCATGTCACAATGGGCCATCATCATCCATGGATAATGGATAGAACACTGCACATGCCCCAATGGACCATCATCATCCATGGATAATGGATAGAATGGGCCATCAACATCCAGGGATAATGGAGAGAACATGGTGCATGTCACAATGGGCCATCATCATCCAGGGATAATGGACAGAACATTGTGCATGTCACAATGGGCCATCATCATTCAGGGATAATGGATAGAACATGGTGCATGTCACAATTGGCCATCATCATCCAGGGATAAGGGATAGAACACTGTGCGTGTCACAATGGGCCATCATCATCCAAGGATAATGGATAGAACACTGCGCATGTCACAATGGGCCATTATCATCCAGGGATAAGGGATAGAACACTGTTCGTGTCACAATGGGCCATCATCATCCATGGATAATGAATAGAACACTGCACATGTCACAATGGGCCATCATCATCCAAGGATAATGGATAGAACACTGCGCATGTCACAATGGGCCATTATCATCCAGGGATAAGGGATAGAACACTGTTCGTGTCACAATGGGCCATCATCATCCATGGATAATGGATAGAACACTGCACATGTCACAATGGGCCATCATCATCCAAGGATAAGGGATAGAACATGGTGCATGTCACAATGGGCCATCATCATCCAGGGATAAGGGATAGAACACTGTGTGTGTCACAATGGGCCATCATCATCCATGGATAATGGATAGAACACTGCACATGTCACAATGGGCGATCATCATCCAGTGATAAGGGATAGAACACTGTGCGTGTCACAATGGGCCTTCATCATCCAAGGATAATGGATAGAACACTGCGCATGTCACAATGGGCCATTATCATCCAGGGTTAAGGGATAGAACACTGTGCGTGTCACAATGGGCCATCATCATCCATGGATAATGGATAGAACACTGCACATGTCACAATGGGCCATCATCATCCAAGGATAAGGGATAGAACATGGTGCATGTCACAATGGGCGATCATCATCCAGGGATAAGGGATAGAACACTGCACATGTCACAATGGGCCATCATCATCCAGGGATAAGGGATAGAACACTGTGCGTGTCACAATGGGCCTTCATCATCCAAGGATAATGGATAGAACACTGCACATGTCACAATGGGCCATCATCATCCAGGGATAAGGGATAGAACACTGTGCGTGTCACAATGGGCCTTCATCATCCAAGGATAATGGATAGAACACTGCGCATGTCACAATGGGCCATCATCATCCAGGGATAAGGGATAGAACACTGTGCATGTCACAATGGGCCATCATCATCCATGGATAATGGATAGAACACTGCACATGTCCCAATGGACCATCATCATCCATGGATAATGGATAGAACACTGCACATGTCACAATGGGCCATCATCATCCAGGGATAATGGATAGAATGGGCCATCAACATCCAGGGATAATGTAGAGAACATGGTGCATGTCACAATGGGCCATCATCATCCATGGATAATGTATAGAACACTGCACATGTCACAATGGGCCATCATCATCCAAGGATAATGGATAGAACACAGCGCATGTCACAATGGGCCTTCATCACCCAGGGATAATGGAAAGAACACTGCACATGTTACAATGGGCCATCATCATCCAGGGATAATGGATAGAGCATGGTGCATGTCAGAATGGGCCATCATCATCCATGGATAATGGATAGAACATGGTGCATGTCACCATGGGCCATCATCATCCAGAGATAATGGATACAACATGGTGCATGTCACAATTGGCCATCATCATCCAGGGATAAGGGATAGAACACTGTGCGTGTCACAATGGGCCATCATCATCCATGGATAATGAATAGAACACTGCACATGTCACAATGGGCCATCATCATCCAAGGATAATGGATAGAACACTGCGCATGTCACAATGGGCCATTATCATCTAGGGATAAGGGATAGAACACTGTGCGTGTCACAATGGGCCATCATCATCCAGGGATAATGGATAGAACACTGCACATGTCACAATGGGCCATCATCATCCATGGATAATGAATAGAACACTGCACATGTCACAATGGGCCATCATCATCCAAGGATAATGGATAGAACACTGCGCATGTCACAATGGGCCATTATCATCTAGGGATAAGGGATAGAACACTGTGCATGTCACAATGGGCCATCATCATCCAGGGATAATGGATAGAACACTGCGCATGTCACAATGGGCCATCATCATCCAGGGATAAGGGATAGAACACTGTGCATGTCACAATGGGCCATCATCATCCATGGATAATGGATAGAACACTGCACATGTCACAATGGGCCATCATCATCCATGGATAATGGATAGAACACTGCACATGTCACAATGGGCCATCATCATCCAGGGATAATGGATAGAATGGGCCATCAACATCCAGGGATAATGTAGAGAACATGGTGCATGTCACAATGGGCCATCATCATCCATGGATAATGTATAGAACACTGCACATGTCACAATGGGCCATCATCATCCAAGGATAATGGATAGAACACAGCGCATGTCACAATGGGCCTTCATCATCCAGGGATAATGGAAAGAACACTGCACATGTTACAATGGGCCATCATCATCCAGGGATAATGGATAGAGCATGGTGCATGTCAGAATGGGCCATCATCATCCATGGATAATGGATAGAACATGGTGCATGTCACCATGGGCCATCATCATCCAGAGATAATGGATACAACATGGTGCATGTCACAATGGGCCATCATCATCCAGGGATAAGGGATAGAACACTGTGCGTGTCACAATGGGCCATCATCATCCATGGATAATGAATAGAACACTGCACATGTCACAATGGGCCATCATCATCCAAGGATAATGGATAGAACACTGCGCATGTCACAATGGGCCATCATCATCTAGGGATAAGGGATAGAACACTGTGCGTGTCACAATGGGCCATCATCATCCAGGGATAATGGATAGAACACTGCACATGTCACAATGGGCCATCATCATCCATGGATAATGAATAGAACACTGCACATGTCACAATGGGCCATCATCATCCAAGGATAATGGATAGAACACTGCGCATGTCACAATGGGCCATTATCATCTAGGGATAAGGGATAGAACACTGTGCATGTCACAATGGGCCATCATCATCCAGGGATAATGGATAGAACACTGCGCATGTCACAATGGGCCATCATCATCCAAGGATAAGGGATAGAACATGGTGCATGTCACAATGGGCCATCATCATCCAGGGATAAGGGATAGAACACTGTGCGTGTCACAATGGGCCATCATCATCCAGGGATAATGGATAGAACACTGCACATGTCACAATGGGCCATCATCATCCAGGGATAATGGATAGAACACTGTGCGTGTCACAATGGGCCTTCATCATCCAAGGATAAGGGATAGAACATGGTGCATGTCACAATGGGCGATCATCATCCAGGGATAAGGGATAGAACACTGTGCGTGTCACAATGGGCCATCATCATCCAGGGATAATGGATAGAACACTGCACATGTCACAATGGGCCATCATCATCCAGGGATAATGGATAGAACACTGTGCGTGTCACAATGGGCCTTCATCATCCAAGGATAATGGATAGAACACTGCGCATGTCACAATGGGCCATCATCATCCAGGGATAATGGATAGAACACTGCGCGTGTCACAATCGGCCTTCATCATCCAAGGATAATGGATAGAACACTGCGCTTGTCACAATGGGCCATCATCATCCAGGGATAAGGGATAGAACACTGTGCGTGTCACAATGGGCCATCATCATCCAGGGATAATGGATAGAACATGGTGCATGTCACAATGGGCCATCATCATCCAGGGATAATGGATAGAACACTGTGCGTGTCACAATGGGCCATCATCATCCATGGATAATGGATAGAACACTGCACATGTCACAATGGGCCATCATCATCCAGGGATAATAGATTGAACACTGTGCGTGTCACAATGGGCCATCATCATCCATGGATAATGGATAGAACACTGCACATGTCACAATGGGCCATCATCATCCAGGGATAATGGATAGAACACTGCACATGTCACAATGGGCCATCATCATCCAGGGATAAGGGATAGAACACTGTGCGTGTCACAATGGGCCATCATCATCCATGGATAATGGATAGAACACTGCACATGTCACAATGGGCCATCATCATCCAGGGATAATGGATAGAACACTGCACATGTCACAATGGGCCATCATCATCCAGGGATAAGGGATAGAACACTGTGCGTGTCACAATGGGCCATCATCATCCAAGGATAATGGATAGAACACTGCGCATGTCACAATGGGCCATCATCATCCAGGGATAATGGATAGAACATGGCGCATGTCACAATGTGCCATCATCATCCAGGGATAAGGGATAGAACACTGTGCGTGTCACAATGGGCCATCATCATCCATGGATAATGGATAGAACACTGCACATGTCACAATGGGCCATCATCATCCAGGGATAATAGATTGAACATGGTGCATGTCACAATGGGCCATCATCATCCATGGATAATGGATAGAACACTGCACATGTCACAATGGGCCATCATCATCCAGGGATAATGGATAGAACACTGCACATGTCACAATGGGCCATCATCATCCAGGGATAATGGAGAGAACATGGTGCATGTCACAATGGGCCATCATCATCCAGGGATAATGGATAGAACACTGCGCATGTCACAATGGGCCATCATCACCCAGGGATAAGGGATAGAACACTGTGCGTGTCACAATGGGCCATCATCATCCATGGATAATGGATAGAACACTGCACATGTTATAATGGGCCATCATCATCCAGGGATAATGGATAGAGCATGGTGCATGTCACAATGGGCCATCATCATCCATGGATAATGGATAGAACACAGCACATGTCACAATGGGCCATCATCATCCAAGGATAATGGATAGAACACTGCGCATGTCACAATGGGCCATCATCATACAGGGATAATGGATAGAACACTGCACGTGTCACAATGGACCATCAATATCCATGGATAATGGATAGAAAACTGCACATGTCACAATGGGCCATCATCATACAGGGATAATGGATAGAACACTGCACATGTCACAATGGGCCATCATCATCCAGGGATAATGGATAGAATGGGCCATCAACATCCAGAGATAATGGAGAGAACATGGTGCATGTCACAATGTGCGATCATCATCCAGGGATAATGGATAGAACATGGTGCATGTCACAATTGGCCATTATCATCCAGGGATAAGGGATAGAACACTGTGCGTGTCACAATGGGCCATCATAATCCATGGATAATGGATAGAACACTGCACATGTCACAATGGGCCATCATCATCTAAAGATAAGGAATAGAACATGGTGCATGTCATACTGGGTCATCATCATCCAGGGATAATGGATAGAACACTGTGCGTGTCACAATGGGCCATCATCATCCAAGGATAATGGATAGAACACTGCGCATGTCACAATGGGCCATCATCATCCAGGGATAAGGGATAGAACACTGTGCGTGTCACAATGGGCCATCATCATCCATGGATAATGGATAGAACACTGCACATGTCACAATGGGCCATCATCATCCATGGATAATGGATAGAACATGGTGCATGTCACAATGGGCCATCATCATCCAGGGATAAGGGATAGAACACTGTGCGTGTCACAATGGGCCATCATCATCCATGGATAATGGATAGAACACTGCATATGTCACAATGAGCCATCATCATCCAGGGATAATAGATTGAACATGGTGCATGTCACAATGGGCCATCATCATCCATGGATAATGGATAGAACACTGCACATGTCACAATGGGCCATCATCATCCACGGATAATGGATAGAACACTGCACATGTCACAATGGGCCATCATCATCCAGGGATAATGGAGAGAACATGGTGCATGTCACAATGGGCCATCATCATCCATGGATAATGGATAGAACACTGCACATGTTACAATGGGCCATCATCATCCAAGGATAAGTGATAGAACATTGTGTGTGTCACAATGGGCCATCATCATCCATGGATAATGGATAGAACACTGCACATGTTCCAATGGGCCATCATCATCCAGGGATAATGGATAGAACATGGTGCATGTCACAATGGGCCATCATCATCCAGGGATAATGGATAGAACACTGTGCGTGTCACAATGGGCCTTCATCATCCAAGGATAATGGATAGAACACTGCGCATGTCACAATGGGCCATCATCATCCAGGGATAATGGATAGAACACTGCGCGTGTCACAATGGGCCTTCATCATCCAAGGATAATGGATAGAACACTGCGCATGTCACAATGGGCCATCATCATCCAGGGATAAGGGATAGAACACTGTGCGTGTCACAATGGGCCATCATCATCCAGGGATAATGGATAGAACATGGTGCATGTCACAATGGGCCATCATCATCCAGGGATAATGGATAGAACATGGTGCATGTCACAATGGGCCATCATCATCCATGGATAATGGATTGAACACTGTGCGTGTCACAATGGGCCATCATCATCCATGGATAATGGATAGAACACTGCACATGTCACAATGGGCCATCATCATCCAGGGATAATAGATTGAACATGGTGCATGTCACAATGGGCCATCATCATCCATGGATAATGGATAGAACACTGCACATGTCACAATGGGCCATCATCATCCAGGAATAATGGATAGAACACTGCACATGTCACAATGGGCCATCATCATCCAGGGATAAGGGATAGAACACTGTGCGTGTCACAATGGGCCATCATCATCCATGGATAATGGATAGAACACTGCACATGTCACAATGGGCCATCATCATCGGAGGATAAGGGATAGAACATGGTGCATGTCACAATGGGCCATCATCATCCAGAGATAATGGATAGAACATGGTGCATGTCACAATTGGCCATCATCATCCAGGGATAAGGGATAGAACACTGTGCGTGTCACAATGGGCCATCATCATCCATGGATAATGGATAGAACACTGCACATTTCACAATGGGCCATCATCATCCAGGGATAAGGTATAGAACACTGTGTGTGTCACAATTGGCCATCATCATCCATGGATAATGGATAGAACACTGCACATGTGACAATGGGCTATCATCATCCAGGGATAATGGATAGAACATGGTGCATGTCATACTGGGTCATCATCATCCAGGGATAATGGATAGAACACTGCACATGTCACAATGGGCCATCATCACCCAAGGATAAGGGATAGAACACTGTGCGTGTCACAATGGGCCATCATCATCCATGGATAATGGATAGAACACTGCACATGTCACAATGTGCCATCATCATCCAGGGATAATAGATTGAACATGGTGCATGTCACAATTGGCCATCATCATCCATGGATAATGCATAGAACATCATCATCCAGGGATAATGGATAGAACATTGCACATGTCACAATGGGCCATCATCATCCAGGGATAATGGAGAGAACATGGTGCATGTCACAATGGGCCATCATCATCCAGGGATAAGGGATAGAACACTGTGCGTGTCACAATGGGCCATCATCATCCATGGATAATGGATAGAACACTGCACATGTCACAATGGGCCATCATCATCCAGGGATAATGGATAGAGCATGGTGCATGTCACAATGGGCCATCATCATCCATGGATAATTGATAGAACACTGCACATGTCACAATGGGCCATCATCATCCAGGGAAAATGGATAGAGCACTGGTGCATGTCAGAATGGGCCATCATCATCCATGGATAATGGATAGAACATGGTGCATGTCACAATGGGCCATCATCATCCAGGGATAAGGGATAGAACACTGTGCGTGTCACAATGGGCCATCATCATCCATGGATAATGGATAGAACACTGCACATGTCACAATGTGCCATCATCATCCAGGGATAATGGATAGAGCATGGTGCATGTCACAATGGGCCATCATCATCCATGGATAATGGATAGAACACTGCACATGTCACAATGGGCCATCATCATCCAGGGATAATGGAGAGAACATGGTGCATGTCACAATGGGCCATCATCATCCAGGGATAATGGATAGAACACTGCGCATGTCACAATGGGCCATCATCATCCAAGGATAATGGATAGAACACTGTGCGTGTCACAATGGACCATCATCATCCATGGATAATGGATAGAACACTGCACATGTCACAATGGGCCATCATCATCCAGGGATAATGTATAGAACACTGCACATGTCACAATGGGCCATCATCATCCAGGGATAATGGATAGAATGGGCCATCAACATCCAGGGATAATGGAGAGAACATGGTGCATGTCACAAATGGGCCATCATCATCCAGGGATAATGGACAGAACATTGTGCATGTCACAATGGGCCATCATCATTCAGGGATAATGGATAGAATATGGTGCATGTCACAATTGGCCATCATCATCCAGGGATAAGGGATAGAACACTGTGCGTGTCACAATGGGCCATCATCATCCATGGATAATGAATAGAACACTGCACATGTCACAATGGGCCATCATCATCCAAGGATAATGGATAGAACAATGCGCATGTCACAATGGGCCATTATCATCCAGGGATAAGGGATAGAACACTGTGCGTGTCACAATGGGCCATCATCATCCATGGATAATGGATAGAACACTGCACATGTCACAATGGGCCATCATCATCCAAGGATAAGGGATAGAACATGGTGCATGTCACAATGGGCCATCATCATCCAGGGATAAGGGATAGAACACTGTGCGTGTCACAATGGGCCATCATCATCCATGGATAATGGATAGAACACTGCACATGTCACAATGGGCGATCATCATCCAGTGATAAGGGATAGAACACTGTGCGTGTCACAATGGGCCATTATCATCCAGGGTTAAGGGATAGAACACTGTGCGTGTCACAATGGGCCATTATCATCCAGGGTTAAGGGATAGAACACTGTGCGTGTCACAATGGGCCTTCATCATCCAAGGATAATGGATAGAACACTGCGCATGTCACAATGGGCCATTATCATCCAGGGTTAAGGGATAGAACACTGTGCGTGTCACAATGGGCCATCATCATCCAGGGATAATGGATAGAACATGGTGCATGTCACAATGGGCCATCATCATCCAGGGATAAGGGATAGAACATGGTGCAGGTCACAATGGGCGATCATCATCCAGGGATAAGGGATAGAACACTGTGCGTGTCACAATGGGCCATCATCATCCAGGGATAATGGATAGAACACTGCACATGTCACAATGGGCCATCATCATCCAGGGATAAGGGATAGAACACTGTGCGTGTCACAATGGGCCTTCATCATCCAAGGATAATGGATAGAACACTGCGCATGTCACAATGGGCCATCATCATCCAGGGATAAGGGATAGAACACTGTGCGTGTCACAATGGGCCATCATCATCCATGGATAATGGATAGAACACTGCACATGTCCCAATGGACCATCATCATCCATGGATAATGGATAGAACACTGCACATGTCACAATGGGCCATCATCATCCAGGGATAATGGATAGAATGGGCCATCAACATCCAGGGATAATGTAGAGAACATGGTGCATGTCACAATGGGCCATCATCATCCATGGATAATGTATAGAACACTGCACATGTCACAATGGGCCATCATCATCCAAGGATAATGGATAGAACACTGCGCATGTCACAATGGGCCTTCATCACCCAGGGATAATGGAAAGAACACTGCACATGTTACAATGGGCCATCATCATCCAGGGATAATGGATAGAGCATGGTGCATGTCAGAATGGGCCATCATCATCCATGGATAATGGATAGAACATGGTGCATGTCACCATGGGCCATCATCATCCAGAGATAATGGATACAACATGGTGCATGTCACAATTGGCCATCATCATCCAGGGATAAGGGATAGAACACTGTGCGTGTCACAATGGGCCATCATCATCCAAGGATAATGAATAGAACACTGCACATGTCACAATGGGCCATCATCATCCAAGGATAATGGATAGAACACTGCGCATGTCACAATGGGCCATTATCATCTAGGGATAAGGGATAGAACACTGTGCGTGTCACAATGGGCCATCATCATCCAGGGATAATGGATAGAACACTGCACATGTCACAATGGGCCATCATCATCCATGGATAATGAATAGAACACTGCACATGTCACAATGGGCCATCATCATCCAAGGATAATGGATAGAACACTGCGCATGTCACAATGGGCCATTATCATCTAGGGATAAGGGATAGAACACTGTGCATGTCACAATGGGCCATCATCATCCAGGGATAATGGATAGAACACTGTGCATGTCACAATGGGCCATCATCATCCATGGATAATGAATAGAACACTGCACATGTCACAATGGGCCATCATCATCCATGGATAATGGATAGAACACTGTGCATGTCACAATGGGCCATCATCATCCAAGGATAAGGGATAGAACATGGTGCATGTCACAATGGGCGATCATCATCCAGGGATAAGGGATAGAACACTGTGCGTGTCACAATGGGCCATCATCATCCAGGGATAATGGATAGAACACTGCACATGTCACAATGGGCCATCATCATCCAGGGATAATGGATAGAACACTGTGCGTGTCACAATGTGCCTTCATCATCCAAGGATAATGGATAGAACACTGCGCATGTCACAATGGGCCATCATCATCCAGGGATAATGGATAGAACACTGCGCGTGTCACAATGGGCCTTCATCATCCAAGGATAATGGATAGAACACTGCGCATGTCACAATGGGCCATCATCATCCAGGGATAAGGGATAGAACACTGTGCGTGTTACAATGGGCCATCATCATCCAGGGATAATGGATAGAACATGGTGCATGTCACAATGGGCCATCATCATCCAGGGATAATGGATAGAACATGGTGCATGTCACAATGGGCCATCATCATCCATGGATAATGGATAGAACACTGTGCGTGTCACAATGGGCCATCATCATCCATGGATAATGGATAGAACACTGCACATGTCACAATGGGCCATCATCATCCAGGGATAATAGATTGAACACTGTGCGTGTCACAATGGGCCATCATTATCCATGGATAATGGATAGAACACTGCACATGTCACAATGGGCCATCATCATCCAGGGATAATGGATAGAACACTGCACATGTCACAATGGGCCATCATCATCCAGGGATAAGGGATAGAACACTGTGCGTGTCACAATGGGCCATCATCATCCATGGATAATGGATAGAACACTGCACATTTCACAATGGGCCATCATCATCGGAGGATAAGGGATAGAACACTGCGCATGTCACAATGGGCCATTATCATCTAGGGATAAGGGATAGAACACTGTGCATGTCACAATGGGCCATCATCATCCAGGGATAATGGATAGAGCATGGTGCATGTCAGAATGGGCCATCATCATCCATGGATAATGGATAGAACATGGTGCATGTCACAATGGGCCATCATCATCCAGAGATAATGGATAGAACACTGGTGCATGTCACAATTGGCCATCATCATCCAGGGATAAGGGATAGAACACTGTGCGTGTCACAATGGGCCATCATCATCCAAGGATAATGAATAGAACACTGCACATGTCACAATGGGCCATCATCATCCAAGGATAATGGATAGAACACTGCGCATGTCACAATGGGCCATCATCATCCAGGGATAAGGGATAGAACACTGGTGCGTGTCACAATGGGCCATCATCATCCAGGGATAATGGATAGAACACTGCACATGTCACAATGGGCCATCATCATCCATGGATAATGAATAGAACACTGCACATGTCACAATGGGCCATCATCATCCAAGGATAATGGATAGAACACTGCACATGTCACAATGGGCCATTATCATCCAGGGATAAGGGATAGAACACTGTGCATGTCACAATGGGCCATCATCATCCAGGGATAATGGATAGAACACTGTGCATGTCACAATGGGCCATCATCATCCAAGGATAAGGGATAGAACACTGGTGCATGTCACAATGGGCCATCATCATCCAGGGATAATGGATAGAACACTGTGCGTGTCACAATGGGCCATCATCATCCAGGGATAATGGATAGAACACTGCACATGTCACAATGGGCCATCATCATCCAGGGATAATGGATAGAACACTGTGCGTGTCACAATGGGCCTTCATCATCCAAGGATAATGGATAGAACACTGCGCATGTCACAATGGGCCATCATCATCCAGGGATAATGGATAGAACACTGCGCGTGTCACAATGGGCCATCATCATCCAAGGATAATGGATAGAACACTGCGCATGTCACAATGGGCCATCATCATCCAGGGATAAGGGATAGAACACTGTGCGTGTCACAATGGGCCATCATCATCCAGGGATAATGGATAGAACACTGGTGCATGTCACAATGGGCCATCATCATCCAGGGATAATGGATAGAACATGGTGCATGTCACAATGGGCCATCATCATCCAGGGATAATGGATAGAACACTGTGCGTGTCACAATGGGCCATCATCATCCATGGATAATGGATAGAACACTGCACATGTCACAATGGGCCATCATCATCCAGGGATAATGGATTGAACACTGTGCGTGTCACAATGGGCCATCATCATCCATGGATAATGGATAGAACACTGCACATGTCACAATGGGCCATCATCATCCAGGGATAATGGATAGAACACTGCACATGTCACAATGGGCCATCATCATCCAGGGATAAGGGATAGAACACTGTGCGTGTCACAATGGGCCATCATCATCCATGGATAATGGATAGAACACTGCACATGTCACAATGGGCCATCATCATCCGAGGATAAGGGATAGAACATGGTGCATGTCACAATGGGCCATCATCATCCAGGGATAATGGATAGAACACTGTGCGTGTCACAATGGGCCATCATCATCCAAGGATAATGGATAGAACACTGCGCATGTCACAATGGGCCATCATCATCCAGGGATAATGGATAGAACACTGGCGCATGTCACAATGGGCCATCATCATCCAGGGATAAGGGATAGAACACTGTGCGTGTCACAATGGGCCATCATCATCCATGGATAATGGATAGAACACTGCACATGTCACAATGGGCCATCATCATCCAGGGATAAGGGATAGAACACTGTGCGTGTCACAATGGGCCATCATCATCCATGGATAATGGATAGAACACTGCACATGTCACAATGGGCCATCATCATCCAGGGATAATGGATAGAACACTGGTGCATGTCACAATGGGCCATCATCATCCATGGATAATGGATAGAACACTGCACATGTCACAATGGGCCATCATCATCCAGGGATAATGGATAGAACACTGCGCATGTCACAATGGGCCATCATCATCCAGGGATAATGGATAGAACACTGTGCGTGTCACAATGGGCCATCATCATCCATGGATAATGGATAGAACACTGCACATGTCACAATGGGCCATCATCATCCAGGGATAATGGATAGAACACTGGTGCATGTCACAATGGGCCATCATCATCCATGGATAATGGATAGAACACTGCACATGTCACAATGGGCCATCATCATCCAGGGATAATGGATAGAACATGGTGCATGTCACAATGGGCCATCATCATCCAGGGATAATGGATAGAACACTGTGCATGTCACAATGGGCCATCATCATCCAGGGATAATGGATAGAACACTGTGCGTGTCACAATGGGCCATCATCATCCAGGGATAATGGATAGAACACTGGTGCATGTCACAATGGGCCATCATCATCCAGGGATAATGGATAGAACACTGTGCATGTCACAATGGGCCATCATCATCCAGGGATAATGGATAGAACACTGCACATGTCACAATGGGCCATCATCATCCAAGGATAATGGATAGAACACTGCGCATGTCACAATGGGCCATCATCATCCAGGGATAAGGGATAGAACACTGTGCGTGTCACAATGGGCCATCATCATCCATGGATAATGGATAGAACACTGCACATGTCACAATGGGCCATCATCATCCAAGGATAAGGGATAGAACATGGTGCATGTCACAATGGGCCATCATCATCCAGGGATAAGGGATAGAACACTGTGCGTGTCACAATGGGCCATCATCATCCAGGGATAATGGATAGAACACTGCACATGTCACAATGGGCGATCATCATCCAGTGATAAGGGATAGAACACTGTGCGTGTCACAATGGGCCTTCATCATCCAAGGATAATGGATAGAACACTGCGCATGTCACAATGGGCCATTATCATCCAGGGTTAAGGGATAGAACACTGTGCGTGTCACAATGGGCCATCATCATCCAGGGATAATGGATAGAACATGGTGCATGTCACAATGGGCCATCATCATCCAGGGATAATGGATAGAACATGGTGCATGTCACAATGGGCCATCATCATCCATGGATAATTGATAGAACACTCTGCGTGTCACAATGGGCCATCATCATCCAAGGATAATGGATAGAACACTGCACATGTCACAATGGGCCATCATCATCCAGGGATAAGGGATAGAGCATGGTGCATGTCACAATGGGCCATCATCATCCATGAATAATGGATAGAACACTGCACATTTCACAATGGGCCATCATCATCCAAGGATAATAGATAGAACACTGCGCATGTCACAATGGGCCATCAACATCCAGGGATAATGGATAGAACACTGCACATGTCACAATGGGCCATCATCACCCAGGGATAAGGGATAGAACACTGTGCGTGTCACAATGGGCCATCATCATCCAGGGATAATGGATAGAACATGGTGCATGTCACAATGGGCCATCATCATCCAGGGATAATGGATAGAACACTGCACATGTCACAATAGGCCATCATCATCCAGGGATAATGGATAGAACACTGTACATGTCACAATGGGCCATCATCATCCAAGGATAATGGATAGAACACTGCGCATGTCACAATGGGCCATCATCATCCAGGGATAAGGGATAGAGCATGGTGCATGTCACAATGGGCCATCATCATCCATGAATAATGGATAGAACACTGCAGATGTCACAATGGGCCAGCATCATCCAAGGATAATGGATAGAACACTGCGCATGTCACAATGGGCCATCATTATCCAGGGATAATGGATAAAACACTGTGCGTGTCACAATGGACCATCATCATCCATGGATAATGGATAGAACACTGCACATGTCACAATGGGCCATCATCATCCAGGGATAATGTATAGAACACTGCACATGTCACAATGGGCCATCATCATCCAGGGATAATGGACAGAACATTGTGCATGTCACAATGGGCCATCATCATTCAGGGATAACGGATAGAACATGGTTCATGTCACAATTGGCCATCATCATCCAGGGATAAGGGATAGAACACTGTGCGTGTCACAATGGGCCATCATCATCCATGGGTAATGAATAGAACACTGCACATGTCACAATGGGCCATCATCATCCAAGGATAATGGATAGAACACTGCGCATGTCACAATGGGCCATTATCATCCAGGGATAAGGGATAGAACACTGTGCGTGTCACAATGGGCCATCATCATCCATGGATAATGGATAGAACACTGCACATGTCACAATGGGCCATCATCATCCAAGGATAAGGGATAGAACATGGTGCATGTCACAATGGGCCATCATCATCCAGGGATAAGGGATAGAACACTGTGCGTGTCACAATGGGCCATCATCATCCATGGATAATGAATAGAACACTGCACATGTCACAATGGGCCATCATCATCCAGGGATAATGGATAGAACATGGCGCATGTCACAATGGGCCATCATCATCCAGGGATAAGGGATAGAACATGGCGCATGTCACAATGTGCCAACATAATCCAAGGATAAGGGATTGAACACTGTGCGTGTCACAATGGGCCATCATCATCCATGGATAATGGATAGAACACTTTACATGTCACAATGGGCCATCATCATCCAGGGATAATAGATTGAACATGGTGCATGTCACAATGAGCCATCATCATCCAGGGATAATGGAGAGAACATGGTGCATGTCACAATGGGCCATCATCATCCAGGGATAATAAATAGAACACTGCGCATGTCACAATGGGCCATCATCACCCAGGGATAAGGGATAGAACACTGTGCGTGTCACAATGAGCCATCATCATCCAAGGATAATGGATAGAACACTGCGCATGTCACAATGGGCCATCATCATCCAGGGATAAGGGATAGAGCATGGTGCATGTCACAATGGGCCATCATCATCCATGAATAATGGATAGAACACTGCACATGTCACAATGGGCCATCATCCTCCAAGGATAATGGATAGAACACTGCGCATGTCACAATGGGCCATCATCATCCAAGGATAATGGATAGAACACTGTGCGTGTCACAATGGACCATCATCATCCATGGATAATGGATAGAACACTGCACATGTCACAATGGGCCATCATCATCCAGGGATAATGTATAGAACACTGCACATGTCACAATGGGCCATCATCATCCAGGGATAATGGATAGAATGGGCCATCAACATCCAGGGATAATGGAGAGAACATGGTGCATGTCACAATGGGCCATCATCATCCAGGGATAATGGACAGAACATTGTGCATGTCACAATGGGCCATCATCATTCAGGGATAATGGATAGAACATGGTGCATGTCACAATGGGCCATCATCATCCAGGGATAAGGGATAGAAGACTGTGCGTGTCACAATGGGCCATCATCATCCAGGGATAATGGATAGAACACTGTGCGTGTCACAATGGGCCTTCATCATCCAAGGATAATGGATAGAACACTGCGCATGTCACAATGGGCCATCATCATCCAGGGATAATGGATAGAACACTGCGCGTGTCACAATGGGCCTTCATCATCCAAGGATAATGGATAGAACACTGCGCATGTCACAATGGGCCATCATCATCCAGGGATAAGGGATAGAACATGGTGCATGTCACAATGGGCCATCATCATCCAGGGATAATGGATAGAACATGGTGCATGTCACAATGGGCCATCATCATCCAGGGATAATGGATAGAACATGGTGCATGTCACAATGGGCCATCATCATCCAGGGATAATGGATAGAACACTGTGCGTGTCACAATGGGCCATCATCATCCATGGATAATGGATAGAACACTGCACATGTCACAATGGGCCATCATCATCCAGGGATAATAGATTGAACACTGTGCGTGTCACAATGGGCCATCATCATCCATGGATAATGGATAGAACACTGCACATGTCACAATGGGCCATCATCATCCAGGGATAATGGATAGAACACTGCACATGTCACAATGGGCCATCATCATCCAGGGATAAGGGATAGAACACTGTGCGTGTCACAATGGGCCATCATCATCCATGGATAATGGATAGAACACTGCACATGTCACAATGGGCCATCATCATCGGAGGATAAGGGATAGAACATGGTGCATGTCATACTGGGTCATCATCATCCAGGGATAATGGATAGAACACTGTGCGTGTCACAATGGGCCATCATCATCCAAGGATAATGGATAGAACACTGCGCATGTCACAATGGGCCATCATCATCCAGGGATAAGGGATAGAACACTGTGCGTGTCACAATGGGCCATCATCATCCATGGATAATGGATAGAACACTGCACATGTCACAATGGGCCATCATCATCCAGGGATAATAGATTGAACATGGTGCATGTCACAATGGGCCATCATCATCCATGGATAATGGATAGAACACTGCACATGTCACAATGGGCCATCATCATCCAGGGATAATGGATAGAACACTGCACATGTCACAATGGGCCATCATCATCCAGGGATAATGGAGAGAACATGGTGCATGTCACAATGGGCCATCATCATCCAGGGATAATAAATAGAACACTGCGCATGTCACAATGGGCCATCATCACCCAGGGATAAGGGATAGAACACTGTGCGTGTCACAATGGGCCATCATCATCCAAGGATAATGGATAGAACACTGCGCATGTCACAATGGGCCATCATCATCCAGGGATAAGGGATAGAGCATGGTGCATGTCACAATGGGCCATCATCATCCATGAATAATGGATAGAACACTGCACATGTCACAATGGGCCATCATCATCCAAGGATAATGGATAGAACACTGCGCATGTCACAATGGGCCATCATCATCCAAGGATAATGGATAGAACACTGTGCGTGTCACAATGGACCATCATCATCCATGGATAATGGATAGAACACTGCACATGTCACAATGGGCCATCATCATCCAGGGATAATGTATAGAACACTGCACATGTCACAATGGGCCATCATCATCCAGGGATAATGGATAGAATGGGCCATCAACATCCAGGGATAATGGAGAGAACATGGTGCATGTCACAATGGGCCATCATCATCCAGGGATAATGGACAGAACATTGTGCATGTCCCAATGGGCCATCATCATTCAGGGATAATGGATAGAACATGGTGCATGTCACAATTGGCCATCATCATCCAGGGATAAGGGATAGAACACTGTGCGTGTCACAATGGGCCATCATCATCCATGGATAATGAATAGAACACTGCACATGTCACAATGGGCCATCATCATCCAAGGATAATGGATAGAACACTGCGCATGTCACAATGGGCCATTATCATCCAGGGATAAGGGATAGAACACTGTGCGTGTCACAATGGGCCATCATCATCCATGGATAATGGATAGAACACTGCACATGTCACAATGGGCCATCATCATCCAAGGATAAGGGATAGAACATGGTGCATGTCACAATGGGCCATCATCATCCAGGGTTAAGGGATAGAACACTGTGCGTGTCACAATGGGCCATCATCATCCAGGGATAATGGATAGAACACTGCACATGTCACAATGGGCGATCATCATCCAGTGATAAGGGATAGAACACTGTGCGTGTCACAATGGGCCTTCATCATCCAAGGATAATGGATAGAACACTGCGCATGTCACAATGGGCCATTATCATCCAGGGTTAAGGGATAGAACACTGTGCGTGTCACAATGGGCCATCATCATCCAGGGATAATGGATAGAACATGGTGCATGTCACAATGGGCCATCATCATCCAGGGATAATGGATAGAACATGGTGCATGTCACAATGGGCCATCATCATCCATGGATAATTGATAGAACACTCTGCGTGTCACAATGGGCCATCATCATCCAAGGATAATGGATAGAACACTGCGCATGTCACAATGGGCCATCATCATCCAGGGATAAGGGATAGAGCATGGTGCATGTCACAATGGGCCATCATCATCCATGAATAATGGATAGAACACTGCACATTTCACAATGGGCCATCATCATCCAAGGATAATAGATAGAACACTGCGCATGTCACAATGGGCCATCAACATCCAGGGATAATAGATAGAACACTGCGCATGTCACAATGGGCCATCATCATCCAGGGATAATGGAGAGAACATGGTGCATGTCACAATGGGCCATCATTATCCAGGGATAATGGATAGAACACTGCGCATGTCACAATGGGCCATCATCACCCAGGGATAAGGGATAGAACACTGTGCGTGTCACAATGGGCCATCATCATCCAGGGATAATGGATAGAACATGGTGCATGTCACAATGGGCCATCATCATCCAGGGATAATGGATAGAACACTGCACATGTCACAATAGGCCATCATCATCCAGGGATAATGGATAGAACACTGTACATGTCACAATGGGCCATCATCATCCAAGGATAATGGATAGAACACTGCGCATGTCACAATGGGCCATCATCATCCAGGGATAAGGGATAGAGCATGGTGCATGTCACAATGGGCCATCATCATCCATGAATAATGGATAGAACACTGCAGATGTCACAATGGGCCAGCATCATCCAAGGATAATGGATAGAACACTGCGCATGTCACAATGGGCCATCATTATCCAGGGATAATGGATAAAACACTGTGCGTGTCACAATGGACCATCATCATCCATGGATAATGGATAGAACACTGCACATGTCACAATGGGCCATCATCATCCAGGGATAATGTATAGAACACTGCACATGTCACAATGGGCCATCATCATCCAGGGATAATGGACAGAACATTGTGCATGTCACAATGGGCCATCATCATTCAGGGATAACGGATAGAACATGGTTCATGTCACAATTGGCCATCATCATCCAGGGATAAGGGATAGAACACTGTGCGTGTCACAATGGGCCATCATCATCCATGGGTAATGAATAGAACACTGCACATGTCACAATGGGCCATCATCATCCAAGGATAATGGATAGAACACTGCGCATGTCACAATGGGCCATTATCATCCAGGGATAAGGGATAGAACACTGTGCGTGTCACAATGGGCCATCATCATCCATGGATAATGGATAGAACACTGCACATGTCACAATGGGCCATCATCATCCAAGGATAAGGGATAGAACATGGTGCATGTCACAATGGGCCATCATCATCCAGGGATAAGGGATAGAACACTGTGCGTGTCACAATGGGCCATCATCATCCATGGATAATGAATAGAACACTGCACATGTCACAATGGGCCATCATCATCCAGGGATAATGGATAGAACATGGCGCATGTCACAATGGGCCATCATCATCCAGGGATAAGGGATAGAACATGGCGCATGTCACAATGTGCCAACATAATCCAAGGATAAGGGATTGAACACTGTGCGTGTCACAATGGGCCATCATCATCCATGGATAATGGATAGAACACTTTACATGTCACAATGGGCCATCATCATCCAGGGATAATAGATTGAACATGGTGCATGTCACAATGGGCCATCATCATCCAGGGATAATGGAGAGAACATGGTGCATGTCACAATGGGCCATCATCATCCAGGGATAATAAATAGAACACTGCGCATGTCACAATGGGCCATCATCACCCAGGGATAAGGGATAGAACACTGTGCGTGTCACAATGAGCCATCATCATCCAAGGATAATGGATAGAACACTGCGCATGTCACAATGGGCCATCATCATCCAGGGATAAGGGATAGAGCATGGTGCATGTCACAATGGGCCATCATCATCCATGAATAATGGATAGAACACTGCACATGTCACAATGGGCCATCATCCTCCAAGGATAATGGATAGAACACTGCGCATGTCACAATGGGCCATCATCATCCAAGGATAATGGATAGAACACTGTGCGTGTCACAATGGACCATCATCATCCATGGATAATGGATAGAACACTGCACATGTCACAATGGGCCATCATCATCCAGGGATAATGTATAGAACACTGCACATGTCACAATGGGCCATCATCATCCAGGGATAATGGATAGAATGGGCCATCAACATCCAGGGATAATGGATAGAACATGGTGCATGTCACAATGGGCCATCATCATCCATGGATAATGGATAGAACACTGCACATGTCACAATGGGCCATCATCATCCAGGGATAATGGATAGAACACTGCACATGTCACAATGGGCCATCATCATCCAAGGATAAGTGATAGAACATTGTGTGTGTCACAATGGGCCATCATCATCCATGGATAATGGATAGAACACTGCACATGTTCCAATGGGCCATCATCATCCAGGGATAATGGATAGAACATGGTGCATGTCACAATGGGCCATCATCATCCAGGGATAATGGATAGAACACTGTGCGTGTCACAATGGGCCTTCATCATCCAAGGATAATGGATAGAACACTGCGCATGTCACAATGGGCCATCATCATCCAGGGATAATGGATAGAACACTGCGCGTGTCACAATGGGCCTTCATCATCCAAGGATAATGGATAGAACACTGCGCATGTCACAATGGGCCATCATCATCCAGGGATAATGGATAGAACACTGTGCGTGTCACAATGGGCCATCATCATCCAGGGATAATGGATAGAACATGGTGCATGTCACAATGGGCCATCATCATCCAGGGATAATGGATAGAACACTGGTGCATGTCACAATGGGCCATCATCATCCAGGGATAAGGGATAGAACACTGTGCATGTCACAATGGGCCATCATCATCCAGGGATAATGGATAGAACACTGCGCATGTCACAATGGGCCATCATCATCCAGGGATAATGGATAGAACACTGTGCATGTCACAATGGGCCATCATCATCCAGGGATAATGGATAGAACACTGTGCGTGTCACAATGGGCCATCATCATCCAGGGATAATGGATAGAACACTGCGCATGTCACAATGGGCCATCATCATCCAGGGATAAGGGATAGAACACTGTGCGTGTCACAATGGGCCATCATCATCCAGGGATAATGGATAGAACACTGCGCATGTCACAATGGGCCATCATCATCCAGGGATAATGGATAGAACATGGTGCATGTCACAATGGGCCATCATCATCCATGGATAATGGATAGAACACTGCTGCATGTCACAATGGGCCATCATCATCCAAGGATAATGGATAGAACACTGCGCATGTCACAATGGGCCATCATCATCCAGGGATAAGGGATAGAACACTGTGCATGTCACAATGGGCCATCATCATCCATGGATAATGGATAGAACACTGCACATGTCACAATGGGCCATCATCATCCAAGGATAATAGATAGAACACTGCGCATGTCACAATGGGCCATCATCATCCAGGGATAATGGATAGAACACTGCACATGTCACAATGGGCCATCATCATCCAGGGATAATGGAGAGAACACTGGTACATGTCACAATGGGCCATCATCATCCAGGGATAATGGATAGAACACTGCGCATGTCACAATGGGCCATCATCATCCAGGGATAAGGGATAGAACACTGTGCGTGTCACAATGGGCCATCATCATCCAGGGATAATGGATAGAACACTGTACATGTCACAATGGGCCATCATCATCCAAGGATAATGGATAGAACACTGCGCATGTCACAATGGGCCATCATCATCCAGGGATAATGGATAGAACACTGGTGCATGTCACAATGGGCCATCATCATCCATGGATAATGGATAGAACACTGCACATGTCACAATGGGCCATCATCATCCAAGGATAATGGATAGAACACTGCGCATGTCACAATGGGCCATCATCATCCAGGGATAATGGATAGAACACTGTGCGTGTCACAATGGGCCATCATCATCCATGGATAATGGATAGAACACTGCACATGTCACAATGGGCCATCATCATCCAGGGATAATGGATAGAACACTGCACATGTCACAATGGGCCATCATCATCCAGGGATAATGGATAGAACACTGCGCATGTCACAATGGGCCATCATCATCCAGGGATAATGGATAGAACACTGTGCATGTCACAATGGGCCATCATCATCCAGGGATAATGGATAGAACACTGTGCATGTCACAATGGGCCATCATCATCCATGGATAATGGATAGAACACTGCGCATGTCACAATGGGCCATCATCATCCAGGGATAAGGGATAGAACACTGTGCGTGTCACAATGGGCCATCATCATCCATGGATAATGGATAGAACACTGCACATGTCACAATGGGCCATCATCATCCAAGGATAATGGATAGAACACTGGTGCATGTCACAATGGGCCATCATCATCCAGGGATAATGGATAGAACACTGCGCATGTCACAATGGGCCATCATCATCCATGGATAATGGATAGAACACTGCACATGTCACAATGGGCCATCATCATCCAGGGATAATGGATAGAACACTGGTGCATGTCACAATGGGCCATCATCATCCAGGGATAATGGATAGAACACTGTGCATGTCACAATGGGCCATCATCATCCAGGGATAATGGATAGAACACTGGCACATGTCACAATGGGCCATCATCATCCAGGGATAATGGAGAGAACATGGTGCATGTCACAATGGGCCATCATCATCCAGGGATAATGGATAGAACACTGCGCATGTCACAATGGGCCATCATCATCCAGGGATAAGGGATAGAACACTGTGCGTGTCACAATGGGCCATCATCATCCAAGGATAATGGATAGAACACTGCGCATGTCACAATGGGCCATCATCATCCAGGGATAATGGATAGAGCATGGTGCATGTCACAATGGGCCATCATCATCCATGGATAATGGATAGAACACTGCACATGTCACAATGGGCCATCATCATCCAAGGATAATGGATAGAACACTGCGCATGTCACAATGGGCCATCATCATCCATGGATAATGGATAGAACACTGTGCATGTCACAATGGGCCATCATCATCCAGGGATAATGGATAGAACACTGCACATGTCACAATGGGCCATCATCATCCAGGGATAATGGATAGAATGGGCCATCAACATCCAGGGATAATGGAGAGAACATGTGCATGTCACAATGGGCCATCATCATCCAGGGATAATGGATAGAACATGGTGCATGTCACAATGGGCCATCATCATCCAGGGATAATGGATAGAACACTGCGCATGTCACAATGGGCCATCATCATCCATGGATAATGGATAGAACACTGCACATGTCACAATGGGCCATCATCATCCAAGGATAAGGGATAGAACATGGTGCATGTCACAATGGGCCATCATCATCCAGGGATAATGGATAGAACACTGTGCGTGTCACAATGGGCCATCATCATCCAAGGATAATGGATAGAACACTGCGCATGTCACAATGGGCCATCATCATCCAGGGATAATGGATAGAACACTGTGCGTGTCACAATGGGCCATCATCATCCATGGATAATGGATAGAACACTGCGCATGTCACAATGGGCCATCATCATCCAGGGATAATGGATAGAACACTGGTGCATGTCACAATGGGCCATCATCATCCAGGGATAATGGATAGAACACTGCGCATGTCACAATGGGCCATCATCATCCAGGGATAATGGATAGAACACTGCGCATGTCACAATGGGCCATCATCATCCAGGGATAATGGATAGAACACTGGTGCATGTCACAATGGGCCATCATCATCCATGGATAATGGATAGAACACTGCACATGTCACAATGGGCCATCATCATCCAGGGATAATGGATAGAACACTGCACATGTCACAATGGGCCATCATCATCCAGGGATAATGGATAGAACATGTGCATGTCACAATGGGCCATCATCATCCAGGGATAATGGATAGAACATGGTGCATGTCACAATGGGCCATCATCATCCATGGATAATGGATAGAACACTGCACATGTCACAATGGGCCATCATCATCCAGGGATAATGGATAGAACACTGCGCATGTCACAATGGGCCATCATCATCCAGGGATAAGGGATAGAACATTGTGCGTGTCACAATGGGCCATCATCATCCATGGATAATGGATAGAACACTGCACATGTCACAATGGGCCATCATCATCCAGGGATAATGGATAGAACATGGTGCATGTCACAATGGGCCATCATCATCCAGGGATAATGGATAGAACACTGTGCGTGTCACAATGGGCCATCATCATCCAAGGATAATGGATAGAACACTGCGCATGTCACAATGGGCCATCATCATCCAGGGATAATGGATAGAACACTGCGCGTGTCACAATGGGCCATCATCATCCAAGGATAATGGATAGAACACTGCGCATGTCACAATGGGCCATCATCATCCAGGGATAAGGGATAGAACACTGTGCGTGTCACAATGGGCCATCATCATCCAGGGATAATGGATAGAACATGGTGCATGTCACAATGGGCCATCATCATCCAGGGATAATGGATAGAACATGGTGCATGTCACAATGGGCCATCATCATCCATGGATAATGGATAGAACACTGTGCGTGTCACAATGGGCCATCATCATCCATGGATAATGGATAGAACACTGCACATGTCACAATGGGCCATCATCATCCAGGGATAATAGATTGAACATGGTGCATGTCACAATGGGCCATCATCATCCATGGATAATGGATAGAACACTGCACATGTCACAATGGGCCATCATCATCCAGGGATAATGGATAGAACACTGCGCATGTCACAATGGGCCATCATCATCCAGGGATAAGGGATAGAACACTGTGCGTGTCACAATGGGCCATCATCATCCATGGATAATGGATAGAACACTGCACATGTCACAATGGGCCATCATCATCCAAGGATAATGGATAGAACACTGCGCATGTCACAATGGGCCATCATCATCCAAGGATAATGGATAGAACACTGTGCGTGTCACAATGGACCATCATCATCCATGGATAATGGATAGAACACTGCACATGTCACAATGGGCCATCATCATCCAGGGATAATGTATAGAACACTGCACATGTCACAATGGGCCATCATCATCCAGGGATAATGGATAGAATGGGCCATCAACATCCAGGGATAATGGAGAGAACATGGTGCATGTCACAATGGGCCATCATCATCCAGGGATAATGGACAGAACATTGTGCATGTCACAATGGGCCATCATCATTCAGGGATAATGGATAGAACATGGTGCATGTCACAATGGGCCATCATCATCCAGGGATAAGGGATAGAACACTGTGCGTGTCACAATGGGCCATCATCATCCATGGATAATGGATAGAACACTGCACATGTCACAATGGGCCATCATCATCCAAGGATAATGGATAGAACACTGCGCATGTCACAATGGGCCATCATCATCCAGGGATAAGGGATAGAACACTGTGCGTGTCACAATGGGCCATCATCATCCATGGATAATGGATAGAACACTGCACATGTCACAATGGGCCATCATCATCCAAGGATAAGGGATAGAACATGGTGCATGTCACAATGGGCCATCATCATCCAGGGATAATGGATAGAACACTGTGCATGTCACAATGGGCCATCATCATCCAGGGATAATGGATAGAACATTGTGCATGTCACAATGGGCCATCATCATCCAGGGATAAGGGATAGAACACTGCGCATGTCACAATGGGCCATCATCATCCAGGGATAATGGATAGAACACTGCACGTGTCACAATGGGCCATCATCATCCAAGGATAATGGATAGAACACTGTGCATGTCACAATGGGCCATCATCATCCAGGGTTAAGGGATAGAACACTGTGCGTGTCACAATGGGCCATCATCATCCAGGGATAATGGATAGAACACTGCACATGTCACAATGGGCGATCATCATCCAGTGATAAGGGATAGAACACTGTGCGTGTCACAATGGGCCTTCATCATCCAAGGATAATGGATAGAACACTGCGCATGTCACAATGGGCCATTATCATCCAGGGTTAAGGGATAGAACACTGTGCGTGTCACAATGGGCCATCATCATCCAGGGATAATGGATAGAACATGGTGCATGTCACAATGGGCCATCATCATCCAGGGATAATGGATAGAACATGGTGCATGTCACAATGGGCCATCATCATCCATGGATAATTGATAGAACACTCTGCGTGTCACAATGGGCCATCATCATCCAAGGATAATGGATAGAACACTGCGCATGTCACAATGGGCCATCATCATCCAGGGATAAGGGATAGAGCATGGTGCATGTCACAATGGGCCATCATCATCCATGAATAATGGATAGAACACTGCACATTTCACAATGGGCCATCATCATCCAAGGATAATAGATAGAACACTGCGCATGTCACAATGGGCCATCAACATCCAGGGATAATGGATAGAACACTGCACATGTCACAATGGGCCATCATCATCCAGGGATAATGGAGAGAACATGGTGCATGTCACAATGGGCCATCATTATCCAGGGATAATGGATAGAACACTGCGCATGTCACAATGGGCCATCATCACCCAGGGATAAGGGATAGAACACTGTGCGTGTCACAATGGGCCATCATCATCCAGGGATAATGGATAGAACACTGTACATGTCACAATGGGCCATCATCATCCAAGGATAATGGATAGAACACTGCGCATGTCACAATGGGCCATCATCATCCAGGGATAAGGGATAGAGCATGGTGCATGTCACAATGGGCCATCATCATCCATGAATAATGGATAGAACACTGCAGATGTCACAATGGGCCAGCATCATCCAAGGATAATGGATAGAACACTGCGCATGTCACAATGGGCCATCATTATCCAGGGATAATGGATAAAACACTGTGCGTGTCACAATGGACCATCATCATCCATGGATAATGGATAGAACACTGCACATGTCACAATGGGCCATCATCATCCAGGGATAATGTATAGAACACTGCACATGTCACAATGGGCCATCATCATCCAGGGATAATGGACAGAACATTGTGCATGTCACAATGGGCCATCATCATTCAGGGATAACGGATAGAACATGGTTCATGTCACAATTGGCCATCATCATCCAGGGATAAGGGATAGAACACTGTGCGTGTCACAATGGGCCATCATCATCCATGGGTAATGAATAGAACACTGCACATGTCACAATGGGCCATCATCATCCAAGGATAATGGATAGAACACTGCGCATGTCACAATGGGCCATTATCATCCAGGGATAAGGGATAGAACACTGTGCGTGTCACAATGGGCCATCATCATCCATGGATAATGGATAGAACACTGCACATGTCACAATGGGCCATCATCATCCAAGGATAAGGGATAGAACATGGTGCATGTCACAATGGGCCATCATCATCCAGGGATAAGGGATAGAACACTGTGCGTGTCACAATGGGCCATCATCATCCATGGATAATGAATAGAACACTGCACATGTCACAATGGGCCATCATCATCCAGGGATAATGGATAGAACATGGCGCATGTCACAATGTGCCATCATCATCCAGGGATAAGGGATAGAACATGGCGCATGTCACAATGTGCCAACATAATCCAAGGATAAGGGATTGAACACTGTGCGTGTCACAATGGGCCATCATCATCCAGGGATAATAGATTGAACATGGTGCATGTCACAATGGGCCATCATCATCCAGGGATAATGGAGAGAACATGGTGCATGTCACAATGGGCCATCATCATCCAGGGATAATAAATAGAACACTGCGCATGTCACAATGGGCCATCATCACCCAGGGATAAGGGATAGAACACTGTGCGTGTCACAATGGGCCATCATCATCCAAGGATAATGGATAGAACACTGCGCATGTCACAATGGGCCATCATCATCCAGGGATAAGGGATAGAGCATGGTGCATGTCACAATGGGCCATCATCATCCATGAATAATGGATAGAACACTGCACATGTCACAATGGGCCATCATCCTCCAAGGATAATGGATAGAACACTGCGCATGTCACAATGGGCCATCATCATCCAAGGATAATGGATAGAACACTGTGCGTGTCACAATGGACCATCATCATCCATGGATAATGGATAGAACACTGCACATGTCACAATGGGCCATCATCATCCAGGGATAATGTATAGAACACTGCACATGTCACAATGGGCCATCATCATCCAGGGATAATGGATAGAATGGGCCATCAACATCCAGGGATAATGGAGAGAACATGGTGCATGTCACAATGGGCCATCATCATCCAGGGATAATGGACAGAACATTGTGCATGTCACAATGGGCCATCATCATTCAGGGATAATGGATAGAACATGGTGCATGTCACAATTGGCCATCATCATCCAGGGATAAGGGATAGAACACTGTGCGTGTCACAATGGGCCATCATCATCCATGGATAATGAATAGAACACTGCACATGTCACAATGGGCCATCATCATCCATGGATAATGGATAGAACACTGCGCATGTCACAATGGGCCATTATCATCCAGGGATAAGGGATAGAACACTGTTCGTGTCACAATGGGCCATCATCATCCATGGATAATGGATAGAACACTGCACATGTCACAATGGGCCATCATCATCCAAGGATAATGGATAGAACACTGCGCATGTCACAATGGGCCATTATCATCCAGGGATAAGGGATAGAACACTGTTCGTGTCACAATGGGCCATCATCATCCATGGATAATGGATAGAACACTGCACATGTCACAATGGGCCATCATCATCCAAGGATAAGGGATAGAACATGGTGCATGTCACAATGGGCCATCATCATCCAGGGATAAGGGATAGAACACTGTGCGTGTCACAATGGGCCATCATCATCCATGGATAATGGATAGAACACTGCACATGTCACAATGGGCGATCATCATCCAGTGATAAGGGATAGAACACTGTGCGTGTCACAATGGGCCTTCATCATCCAAGGATAATGGATAGAACACTGCGCATGTCACAATGGGCCATTATCATCCAGGGTTAAGGGATAGAACACTGTGCGTGTCACAATGGGCCATCATCATCCATGGATAATGGATAGAACACTGCACATGTCACAATGGGCCATCATCATCCAAGGATAAGGGATAGAACATGGTGCATGTCACAATGGGCGATCATCATCCAGGGATAAGGGATAGAACACTGCACATGTCACAATGGGCCATCATCATCCAGGGATAAGGGATAGAACACTGTGCGTGTCACAATGGGCCTTCATCATCCAAGGATAATGGATAGAACACTGCACATGTCACAATGGGCCATCATCATCCAGGGATAAGGGATAGAACACTGTGCGTGTCACAATGGGCCATCATCATCCAGGGATAATGGATAGAACATGAGGCATGTCACAATGGGCCATCATCATCCATGGATAATGGATAGAACACTGCACATGCCCCAATGGACCATCATCATCCATGGATAATGGATAGAATGGGCCATCAACATCCAGGGATAATGGAGAGAACATGGTGCATGTCACAATGGGCCATCATCATCCAGGGATAATGGACAGAACATTGTGCATGTCACAATGGGCCATCATCATTCAGGGATAATGGATAGAACATGGTGCATGTCACAATTGGCCATCATCATCCAGGGATAAGGGATAGAACACTGTGCGTGTCACAATGGGCCATCATCATCCATGGATAATGAATAGAACACTGCACATGTCACAATGGGCCATCATCATCCAAGGATAATGGATAGAACACTGCGCATGTCACAATGGGCCATTATCATCCAGGGATAAGGGATAGAACACTGTTCGTGTCACAATGGGCCATCATCATCCATGGATAATGGATAGAACACTGCACATGTCACAATGGGCCATCATCATCCAAGGATAAGGGATAGAACATGGTGCATGTCACAATGGGCCATCATCATCCAGGGATAAGGGATAGAACACTGTGTGTGTCACAATGGGCCATCATCATCCATGGATAATGGATAGAACACTGCACATGTCACAATGGGCGATCATCATCATCCAGGGATAAGGGATAGAACACTGTGTGTGTCACAATGGGCCTTCATCATCCAAGGATAATGGATAGAACACTGCGCATGTCACAATGGGCCATTATCATCCAGGGTTAAGGGATAGAACACTGTGCGTGTCACAATGGGCCATCATCATCCATGGATAATGGATAGAACACTGCACATGTCACAATGGGCCATCATCATCCAAGGATAAGGGATAGAACATGGTGCATGTCACAATGGGCGATCATCATCCAGGGATAAGGGATAGAACACTGCGCATGTCACAATGGGCCATCATCATCCAGGGATAAGGGATAGAACACTGTGCATGTCACAATGGGCCATCATCATCCATGGATAATGGATAGAACACTGCACATGTCCCAATGGACCATCATCATCCATGGATAATGGATAGTACACTGCACATGTCACAATGGGCCATCATCATCCAGGGATAATGGATAGAATGGGCCATCAACATCCAGGGATAATGTAGAGAACATGGTGCATGTCACAATGGGCCATCATCATCCATGGATAATGTATAGAACACTGCACATGTCACAATGGGCCATCATCATCCAAGGATAATGGATAGAACACAGCGCATGTCACAATGGGCCTTCATCACCCAGGGATAATGGAAAGAACACTGCACATGTTACAATGGGCCATCATCATCCAGGGATAATGGATAGAGCATGGTGCATGTCAGAATGGGCCATCATCATCCATGGATAATGGATAGAACATGGTGCATGTCACCATGGGCCATCATCATCCAGAGATAATGGATACAACATGGTGCATGTCACAATTGGCCATCATCATCCAGGGATAAGGGATAGAACACTGTGCGTGTCACAATGGGCCATCATCATCCATGGATAATGAATAGAACACTGCACATGTCACAATGGGCCATCATCATCCAAGGATAATGGATAGAACACTGCGCATGTCACAATGGGCCATTATCATCTAGGGATAAGGGATAGAACACTGTGCGTGTCACAATGGGCCATCATCATCCAGGGATAATGGATAGAACACTGCACATGTCACAATGGGCCATCATCATCCATGGATAATGAATAGAACACTGCACATGTCACAATGGGCCATCATCATCCAAGGATAATGGATAGAACACTGCGCATGTCACAATGGGCCATTATCATCTAGGGATAAGGGATAGAACACTGTGCATGTCACAATGGGCCATCATCATCCAGGGATAATGGATAGAACACTGCGCATGTCACAATGGGCCATCATCATCCAAGGATAAGGGATAGAACATGGTGCATGTCACAATGGGCGATCATCATCCAGGGATAAGGGATAGAACACTGTGCGTGTCACAATGGGCCATCATCATCCAGGGATAATGGATAGAACACTGCACATGTCACAATGGGCCATCATCATCCAGGGATAATGGATAGAACACTGTGCGTGTCACAATGGGCCTTCATCATCCAAGGATAATGGATAGAACACTGCGCATGTCACAATGGGCCATCATCATCCAGGGATAATGGATAGAACACTGCGCGTGTCACAATCGGCCTTCATCATCCAAGGATAATGGATAGAACACTGCGCTTGTCACAATGGGCCATCATCATCCAGGGATAAGGGATAGAACACTGTGCGTGTCACAATGGGCCATCATCATCCAGGGATAATGGATAGAACATGGTGCATGTCACAATGGGCCATCATCATCCAGGGATAATGGATAGAACATGGTGCATGTCACAATGGGCCATCATCATCCAGGGATAATGGATAGAACACTGTGCGTGTCACAATGGGCCATCATCATCCATGGATAATGGATAGAACACTGCACATGTCACAATGGGCCATCATCATCCAGGGATAATAGATTGAACACTGTGCGTGTCACAATGGGCCATCATCATCCATGGATAATGGATAGAACACTGCACATGTCACAATGGGCCATCATCATCCAGGGATAATGGATAGAACACTGCACATGTCACAATGGGCCATCATCATCCAGGGATAAGGGATAGAACACTGTGCGTGTCACAATGGGCCATCATCATCCATGGATAATGGATAGAACACTGCACATGTCACAATGGGCCATCATCATCGGAGGATAAGGGATAGAACATGGTGCATGTCATACTGGGTCATCATCATCCAGGGATAATGGATAGAACACTGTGCGTGTCACAATGGGCCATCATCATCCAAGGATAATGGATAGAACACTGCGCATGTCACAATGGGCCATCATCATCCAGGGATAATGGATAGAACATGGCGCATGTCACAATGTGCCATCATCATCCAGGGATAAGGGATAGAACACTGTGCGTGTCACAATGGGCCATCATCATCCATGGATAATGGATAGAACACTGCACATGTCACAATGGGCCATCATCATCCAGGGATAATAGATTGAACATGGTGCATGTCACAATGGGCCATCATCATCCATGGATAATGGATAGAACACTGCACATGTCACAATGGGCCATCATCATCCAGGGATAATGGATAGAACACTGCGCATGTCACAATGGGCCATCATCATCCAGGGATAATGGATAGAACACTGTGCATGTCACAATGGGCCATCATCATCCAGGGATAATGGATAGAACACTGCGCATGTCACAATGGGCCATCATCATCCAGGGATAAGGGATAGAACACTGGTGCATGTCACAATGGGCCATCATCATCCAGGGATAATGGATAGAACACTGTGCATGTCACAATGGGCCATCATCATCCAGGGATAATGGATAGAACACTGCACATGTCACAATGGGCCATCATCATCCAGGGATAATGGATAGAACACTGTGCGTGTCACAATGGGCCTTCATCATCCAAGGATAATGGATAGAACACTGCGCATGTCACAATGGGCCATCATCATCCAGGGATAATGGATAGAACACTGCGCATGTCACAATGGGCCATCATCATCCAGGGATAAGGGATAGAACACTGTGCGTGTCACAATGGGCCATCATCATCCATGGATAATGGATAGAACACTGCACATGTCACAATGGGCCATCATCATCCATGGATAATGGATAGAACACTGTGCATGTCACAATGGGCCATCATCATCCAGGGATAATGGATAGAACACTGTGCATGTCACAATGGGCCATCATCATCCAGGGATAATGGATAGAACACTGCACATGTCACAATGGGCCATCATCATCCAAGGATAATGGATAGAACACTGCGTATGTCACAATGGGCCATCATCATCCAGGGATAATGGATAGAACACTGTGCGTGTCACAATGGGCCATCATCATCCAGGGATAATGGATAGAACACTGGTGCATGTCACAATGGGCCATCATCATCCAGGGATAATGGATAGAACATGGTGCATGTCACAATGGGCCATCATCATCCAGGGATAATGGATAGAACACTGTGCGTGTCACAATGGGCCATCATCATCCATGGATAATGGATAGAACACTGCACATGTCACAATGGGCCATCATCATCCAGGGATAATGGATAGAACACTGTGCGTGTCACAATGGGCCATCATCATCCATGGATAATGGATAGAACACTGCACATGTCACAATGGGCCATCATCATCCAGGGATAATGGATAGAACACTGCACATGTCACAATGGGCCATCATCATCCAGGGATAAGGGATAGAACACTGTGCGTGTCACAATGGGCCATCATCATCCATGGATAATGGATAGAACACTGCACATGTCACAATGGGCCATCATCATCGGAGGATAAGGGATAGAACATGGTGCATGTCATACTGGGTCATCATCATCCAGGGATAATGGATAGAACACTGTGCGTGTCACAATGGGCCATCATCATCCAAGGATAATGGATAGAACACTGCGCATGTCACAATGGGCCATCATCATCCAGGGATAATGGATAGAACATGGCGCATGTCACAATGTGCCATCATCATCCAGGGATAAGGGATAGAACACTGTGCGTGTCACAATGGGCCATCATCATCCATGGATAATGGATAGAACACTGCACATGTCACAATGGGCCATCATCATCCAGGGATAATAGATTGAACATGGTGCATGTCACAATGGGCCATCATCATCCATGGATAATGGATAGAACACTGCACATGTCACAATGGGCCATCATCATCCAGGGATAATGGATAGAACACTGCACATGTCACAATGGGCCATCATCATCCAGGGATAATGGAGAGAACATGGTGCATGTCACAATGGGCCATCATCATCCAGGGATAATGGATAGAACACTGCGCATGTCACAATGGGCCATCATCACCCAGGGATAAGGGATAGAACACTGTGCGTGTCACAATGGGCCATCATCATCCATGGATAATGGATAGAACACTGCACATGTTATAATGGGCCATCATCATCCAGGGATAATGGATAGAGCATGGTGCATGTCACAATGGGCCATCATCATCCATGGATAATGGATAGAACACAGCACATGTCACAATGGGCCATCATCATCCAAGGATAATGGATAGAACACTGCGCATGTCACAATGGGCCATCATCATCCAGGGATAATGGATAAAACACTGTGCGTGTCACAATGGACCATCAATATCCATGGATAATG